>JARJDV010003414.1:0-15678 GCA_030264675.1 Anaulacaspis nigra
CAGAGGCGCTACATCTAGAGTTTATCCATATCTATGCCACTAGCAAAACAATCCAATTCAATCGAACGTTGAATCGGTTAACCGAAAATAGCCGAACCATTTGAAGAAACAGAAGACAAGAGAGTGGAAGACAAAATTGCGCTTCATCAAGAACACCAAAGAATACAGACCTCAACGCTCTGGAAGTACAAGCAAGTACGCGGAAGATATATAACAACAACAGTAATTCGAAATGTGCACTTGGTAAACTTGTTGAAGAGATTGAGAGTAACCATCAACTGCGACAGGCGTGAGTTTTATCGATTCTGTAATTATTTTACTCGTTTAGATTTACGTGTAACCGCACGGCACAACTAATTAATGTAGCCATGGTGCACTAATGCACTTTTATGAATTCGCAAAAAGCAGAAGGTGAATGAATTGACTGATACACAAAGATTTACATGAGGGCGGCCCAATGTTGTGATGATGGATGATGGCGATGTGCTAATTCGTGCTCTCGCACTGTGTAGATTTATATAACTGTGCGCAAAATGACAAGCAGCGAAGCCGTCTATCAGCCGACAACAGTCACCTACGAATCAGAAAATTCTCCGCAACAACAGCTATGGTCCAACCAACCCATCAGCTACATATCGGCGAGCGTTACGCATGCGACACATCGGCCGTGCGGAAAGTCTTGCGCGTCCGTTAAAAACGTTCTCCCCCTGGTGTTCTTAACATCAGCGATTGCTTGCTTTGCCATCGGGTGAGTGCCCGTTCACTATACACGATGCATGAAGACTGCAGCTTGCACAGTACAAATCCTGTTACGATTTTTTAGACTGACGATGCTGATTCAGGGTGCACTTGGCTACAACGAGCATCACACGTTCTACATGCTTGTCTCAATTGTTGGCATTCTGCTGCTCGTTGTCGGGTTCATCTTTATTGTTCTCTTCTTGAAAGTTACCTGCTGCTGGTGCTTCCGCAAATCGAAGAGTAGCGCACTGTCCACCAATAGTGCTCAGGTGCTAAATGTGAATCCGTCGACCGATCTACTCGTTGGTACACAATACACGGCTGTGACCGAATCCGAGCAGAGTAAGCTGATGCCCACTGAAGCAAAGGACGAATAGGAATAGATGTCTATTCGTACATTTAATTGAAGCAAACTTACTAGCTACTCATTCCATTCCTGATTACTTTTTAACGCATTTCTTATTCGACGTATAATGGTGCAATGACCGAAAGACTGCCTAACATGTACAGTCATTTCAGATTCATTTAGTGACTCCCAAATCGTGAAAAATGTAAGACATTAACCACAATTTGAACGATTCTGAATTTTGTTCAAATGATTTGTTCGCTATGATATGATTTCTATGATTTAATGATAAAACTATTTTTGTATAGTATTTGAAATTAATATATAAACAGCGCCTGCACACTAGCATATAATAAAGGCTTAATATACTTACTTATATATAGAATGTAGACATTAACTCGCACACTGTAGAAATGCGGATGCAGAATGTGTTTGACTCATGTGACAGAGGATTGAACGAACATACAATCAAACTGCACTGGGAATTTATTGTTTACGTTTGCCACAATTTATAATTTGGACAGGAATTGTTTAAGTATCATGGAGCACAATTATTGGCCAGCGACTACAGCTTCGTCTTCGGTGCCCATTTCTGCTGCTTCAGATACGGTGACTACGCCCTCGGCTATAGCGTCCATATCTTCGGCGATCGCCGGGTCGCTAGAACCTCTGCGCGCGGTACTGCTATTATCGATGGCAGACTCTTTGCTGCCCTTGCCGACAGAGGCTTGCGATAGTTTCTTCGCACTGGACCCTACAAGAGATCCACGCTCTAAACAAACAAATTGGTGTTAGCATATTCCGTCTTGCTGCACGCTATTTTTGACGCATATATACTTACTCTTTCCTTCAGGGGATTGACGGTTATCTTCGCTTACGATTAATTTGGAGCTCTTCGAACCACGTCTGGCATTCTCCCTGGAAGGCGATTTTAATGCGCCAACATTCGGCTGCAGATTGATCGGTGTTGCTTGCTGCATTCCACTGGCACGCTACAAGTATAACGGACAAATCAGCCAATCATTGCGTTCACTAAGTGATTAACTAACCTTGGGTTCAATGGTAGTAGCTTCAGGACCCCATTGCATGAGAAAATGTCCCAAACGGGTAACGCGCTGCTGTGCGGTAGTTATGGTGTGACTGCCTCCGCAGTATCGATTGCAGATATGATCGTCACTAGAAACACAAGACATTTGCTTGCTTGCTTTCCGCTACACACCATTGATTACATGCTCTTACGCTTTGGTTTGAAGACGTCCTTGCATCGCAGCCTCAAAGTTGTGCAGATTCTTACTGCCGGGCATTCTGGAATTTTAATCATATCCGGCAAATTTTAAGAATGCTATGAAAAAATACAATAATACAGTACCCTCGTTGTTGTTTTCGTAGCGCATCCAACTCATACGCAAGATATGGTGCCATGCTGCGCGTTGGCGGCATGGTTGGTGCAGCAGGGCGGAAGGTGAGATCGTAGTCCCTCTTCATCACCACGTCGCGGTCGCATGAGATACAGTTGACGTCCCTGCAGCACAGCATACACAGGTTAATTAAGCAAACACGATTGGTCCTGGTAATACGTACCTCAATAGCTTGTTTTTGGAGCCGGCTGCTTCCTGCTCGCGCTTGAGCGCTGCCAGACTCTTCATTTTATCCTGCAGCATGCGCAACTTGTTGTTGATAAAGTCACGTAAGGGGCCCAGTTCCATCTTATCTAGCTTATTGCCAATCTCGCACTGGATATCTTCAAGTGCGTGCTGCCAGAGTAGTTCTTGCTGCATGAGTTTTTCGAGGGCATCTTCAATACCTCTGGATAACTCCTGACAGGCACTGTCGAATTGATCATGACTAACTTTACGCAGTACGGCACATGCATCTGCCTTATCGGCAAGCGCCTCCTCAATATCTTCACGATCTGCTTTCACCGTCTTCAGTACCTCAATCTGCTCCATTATCACGTCAATCATCTTGTTCTTCTCATCCTTATCCTCCATTAGTCTCGTAGACGTATCGGTCATATGAGCGACTTCAGTTTGCAACTGTATCAAACTCTGATAGAGAGACGCGCAGCATGCGTTAGATTCAGACGCTACGGTACCGGACGGGCCATAAGGAGCAGGCGGTCCTGCAATTTGGTGGGTGCTGCCACCACCACTAAATCAGTATGTTAGAAAAATTCCTTCTAATCACTTTTACACTTACGCCTGATCGAGTTTGCTCAGTAAATCGTTAAAGTCCTTCTCGATGTCCGTGAATTGGCTGTGTAGGCGGACTACCTCTTCATTGAAGTACAAATCTAGTTGGCTGACATGCTCAGCTAGCTCTTTGAACTTTGCGTCCAAAATGTTAAACTCGACTTCACCGCCCAAGAAAACAGCTTCCTCCATAGCCTCTGCTTCGGCGTCCTTTTGCGATGTTTGGGCTGCAAGCAAAAATATTATCATGCAATTTCTTTAACGACAGTTGGCAAAAACGCGTCTCACAGTGTACGGCTCCGGGTTTCTTCATCCTGAGTCGTTCCTTGATTGCGTCCAAGTCACGAATGACTTGCGCCAACACAGAAGATTCCTGATCGCCGCAGGTCTGTTGCAATTGTATTACATCCTTCGCCAGCTCATCCAGTTGATCGGCCAACGACTTGCCCTTGAGGCGATTAGTTAAATTCGGTTCGCTATGAACGGATGCATTACTAGTTTTTGCACCTTTCGCCACGCTGGACTCGCTTGCGTGGCCCATCGCCTGTTCTACCTCGTCCTTTTGGCATACGACGTTCTTCATCTCTAAGGTCAGCCCACCCGGTGACTTGATAAGGTCTTCAACGATGGTAGCCACCTTCACCATGCCTTCCTCAGCAGCTTCAACGCGTTTCTGGAGCGCCATCATGTGAAACACATCTAGTACGTTCGTCTGGCGATCGTCTGCGTTCCTGTTCATTAAAAAATTAGGTACAAACACGTAGCATTTAAAAGCTGATTGATAACATACTTAACTGCTCCAATGATACCAAGGTTGCCAGGCAAGTCCCGCAACTCCTGAATTTGACGCTTCAAGTCGTTCATCTCGCTCTCTAAATTGTCGACCTGCTCTTTTGCAATGGAAGAAGCACCCTGGTACATGGTTTCCGGAGTCATCACATACACCATTTGATCCTTTCCGCCAGTGCCTAGATACGAAATGAACCAGTAATTATTAGTACAAGAACCACCATCAGCAGAGTATAATTTGCATACTCTTATCGGCAGTCTCCTTGATGTTGAACGTGGGTTTCTCTTGAACGGTTTTCAGTTGTTCCTGTAACTTCGCCGCCTCAGGTCCATGAATCTCAATGGCAAGCGATTGGGAACTCGTCTTTTGAATAAGCGCATGTAGGATCGCTTGTAATAGATGGAAGTTAACAAAGCCCTAATAAGATAATGCTAAATAGGAGATGTGCAGTGAAGGATATGTCATGGGACTACTCACATCGGGAGAGCTTATGGCCAAATCGACCATGCGAATAAGAGGCAACTGAAGGTAGGACGAATTTGCAGGTGCCGTCATAATTTAATATGATACTCGGATACTCAATGTAATACTGTCTGAAGTGAATAGAATGTATTGTGTAAATGAATGGCGTCAAAAAGCTGTCAACGATTAGAAAAATAATCAACGTTTGTGCTCCTTTTGTTTTTAAACATAGCCTATTGAGATATCTACTGAATCATGGATATATAGATTTCTGATTCGCAATCTGATTACTCTTATTGGTAGTTGATTTGTACGTTGTTTTCATAATAACAACAATAAAGATTAATGATTGGAAAGTTCGTCTTAAGCGCAAATGAATTAATTAGCTATTAATCATTACATGACATCACTTGCAAGTGGGTGATTTTCTAAAAGTTTCTCATAATTTAATTGGGTGTTAGCGTTGACGTTTGTTATGATGCTGTATGTGCTCTTACGGCATAAATATTTGCGCCTAGCTTGTTTTTACCAGTGTTTGCGTTAGTAACGAGTGTATTCTGCTTAACGCTATCAAATTCGCCAAGTAAACGAGAAAATCAACTAAAACCGTGAAGCAAGTTGACCCGATTTATTAGCGATGACCCGTATGTCGTTATCTTCGTGGCTGGCGCGGACCCCTAATGGAAAGATAAGCGCCCCCAAGCTCGCATCGCTACGAAGCGTGACAATCGCAAGATATGATAGTTCAATCAAGAACTATAATACTGAAATACTTGCTATACGTATATATGTTGGAAACGCATCGGTTTTTCACCGAGACAAAATCACTTCCATTTATTGTTCTGTATTGTATTCCTACATAGTTGCGATGCGCTTCCAACATATATACGTATAGCAAGTATTTCAGTATTATAGTTCTTGATTGAACTATCATATCTTGCGATTGTCACGCTTCGTAGCGATGCGAGCTTGGAGGGCGCTTATCTTTCCGTAGGCAATTTAGTTAACCAAGGTGAACGGCTAACTTGACCGCATTACCGAACATCTCAAAACATGTAACTTTGACGTTACACAGCGGTCGCTCGCTGATTAGTCGTAAATGTGCGTAGATGATAGCTTAATTTGAGCTGATGCACACGGTGCAAGATATTTGGCACCTACGATAAAGCCGATCTGCTACGTTTATGCGCCATACGTTAATAAAACTTGCGCGTAGCAGCAAGTGCATTAATCGTTGTTTTGTTGACGCTAAAGAATCAATAAATACTTCATGCAGCTGAATACATCCGCGCTGCTGGTGGTCGACCATGACGGACACATAGCTGCTGGGGGCCTTAAGGTTGAGGATGGTCACCGCGCGTCGCAGACGCCTAGTAACAGCTTGTTTCTACAAAATGTAAGTATATAGCTGATAGTAATTGTTCAAACAGACGGGTCACATCGCACTGACCTGATAATATTTGCTATTCAAATACAAGGCGAGATGCGATCTTATGCTTGCCGATTTAATACATAGCACAATGAAAAATCCTTACGATTAATTTGCGCATTAGTGGCCATCCGGAAAGTTGCAAGTCGTCATAACGAATCACAGAACAAGAAATGCCGTAGAATCGTTCGTCATTTGCTTGCGTCGCTCTGTCTGTTTACACGTATCTACGCGCTGTTCGGTATCTGTTCGGGGCGTAGCTTTAATTCCGATAGTAGTGATGATGAAATTTATTGTTTATTTGTTACTATGTTGTTTGCTGATAAACGTAATGCGGTCCTTGCGATATTTAAGCATTCGGCAAACATCTAGTTCGATTACTGTCATCTCAGCAACCGTCCAGTTGTTCTTAAATTAGTTCAAATTCAAGTCTGCTGCGCCGAGTTAGATCGCCACTCTGACTAATAATGGACTGCGTGAGTGTTGTGAATGCTATTTGGCAATGATTCGTTATTTTAACGAATGGTTTTCCTAATTATAGTACCCGGTCATCAAAGCCTTTCTCGCTGGTGCCTTCTCCGGTACGTTCTCAACGGTCCTCTTCCAGCCGCTGGATTTAGTTAAAACGAGATTGCAAAACGCGACACCAACTCCGTTCATCAAGTAAGTTATACGTGTTGCTTCTACCAAATTCAAACTTCCAATTCGCGTTTACTCATTTGTTATAGTACACGATGCGGTACAGGAATGTTAAACATTGTCACCACTATCATACAGCAGGAACAAATACGCGGACTATGGCGAGGAATGGTACCTGTATGTAGTCTTATTCGAAACGAATTTATGCTCAATTTATGCTCACACTTTAACTTGATAGAGTATTACACGCTGTGTGCCTGGAGTGGGCCTCTATTTTTGTTCCCTGGACTGGTTAAAGGGCAGGTATTATCTGAACAAAGTTCCCACGCCCTTGGAGTCGATTGCTTTGGGCATGTTTGCGCGATGTATGAGTGGCGTCGCACTTATACCCATCACAGTTGTCAAGACGAGGTAATTCTGAAATATATAAGCGTTTAATTCATTTAGTTGCTAATATGTATTATTGATATTCTACAGATACGAAAGTGGGGTCTATCGCTACAACAGTGTGGGGGGCGCCTTGAAAGAGATCTATCGGACTGAGGGTCTGAGGGGTATGACATGCGGTCTAGTACCCACACTTTTCCGCGACGCACCCTTCTCCGGACTGTACCTTATGTTTTACACACAATCCAAGCTAATGGTATCAGAGTCATATTTTAATACTCCATATGCCGCACCAATCAACTTCACGTGTGGTATCACTGCCGGTATTCTCGCGTCGGTCGTCACGCAACCGGCTGATGTACTTAAAACCCAGATGCAACTCAATCCCCATAAGTTCCGAGGATTATGGTCGGTCATTGTTTACGTTCATAACAAACATGGTGTGCATGGATATTTCAAGGGCATGGTACCGCGTATGATGCGGCGGACACTCATGGCTTCCATGGCCTGGACAGTCTATGAGTCTCTCACCAAGAGCATGGGATTGAAGTAGGCATGATGTCTGCGTGCACCCCAGGTGCGTTTACATAACTGAAATTGGGCACTTGTCAATGCGTGGGTACGTCGTGGATAAATTCACGTTGTGATGGAACACACTGCCTACAATGTGGAAGGAGTGTTCGCGGCACTGATGAGGAAAGTATTTTGAACTAACTTCCGCTTGAAGGTTATATATATTTATAATACTACTACTGCAAGTGAAGTTATTAGTTGTTTATTTATTTTATTGATATTAAATGTAAACTGTTTGAAGCTATATGAGGAGGTAATTAGTTTTGTTATACGAAACCTTCTTGTCTTATTATTCTCTTGATTGGCTTAGTTTCTCATGCATGACATTTCAATTGTTCGCTAAGCGTCAGTTTGGTCCGCCCAATTGGATAATTCAAATGTGCGAAAAATCAAGTCGGCTCGTGCGAAAAATCAAGACCATCAGAAAAGTGCACGTATTTTCACTGTTGATTGATTGAGTATTCAAAAAGTTCATCACAATCGAATATTCCTTTTTAAAGACCCATCTTCGTTATTCGTTAAAAAATATATCGACAATATGAATCCTGATGACCTAGTCAACAGTGACGAGGAGATGCCGACTGGACGTTTGATTTCGGAGCATCAACCGCGAGCCCTAGCCTCATTGACTAGGGCAGCACGCAATATCAACAGTGGTCGTGGGGGTGCAGCGGGGGCTAACGGTAATTCTTTTGAACGTAACCGTTACATGGCATTGATGGAGCTCAACAACATGCTGGGGGATGAGAACGCTCAGTCGGGTTTTGCTTCCCCAGAGGAAGAGGACGTTGTACCTTCCATAATCATCGAGGTAAAGGATGCGGTCGCGGCCAACGAGAATTCCAGCGCAGACGATGGTGCTCGTAGCAATACGCTTATTTTTTCTGATGAGAACCCCGAACCTCTGTATCAGCGGCAAGTGTGGGCACCTATTAAATTGAGAATCGGTGTCATAGACAGCCTATTTTTGTTACCACAGGTACCGCAACACGCAAAGTCGTCGCCATTTTCAGCGCCAGCATGGCCCGTCCCATGCATCCACCTCCGGAGGCGCAGGGTCAAGCGCCAATGCAAACACGCCTGCAGGGGGCAGATTTTTGTTGGCCGAAGAGTTTGAGCAATTCAAGCAGGAATCCGAAGAGGTGGACGAGGATCGCGTCGAATTTGCATGCAGTCTTCTTGCATCTCTCTGCCTTCCCGAACGTAAGAAGAAGGAATAGATGGGACTTCTGCCTGCTATTAAAATTCATTGTATGTTAGAATATTATAAAAAGCAAACATTTTTTTGGATTTTCTGGTGTTTATTTACTGCAACAAACATTACAAGTAGCTTAACGAAATGAAAAGAAATAGGTGTACACGTCTGGTATATTTGTCATGATAGAATTACCATTCTATCATGTCCTTAAGTAAATCTTCATGGTCCTCAGACATATTGTCGAAATGGTCCGGGTGCGTTGTATCCTTTGCCTGTCCTCTTTGTTGACCGCGGCAACCACGCTTTCGTTTAGCTGACGGCTCTTTAGCCTCAAGCAAGGTCTCTTCGTCATCCTCACTATCAGAAGGCAGAAGCTCAACTCTACCATTATCCTTCGATTTGGGCGTTGGGAAATGCTTCCTCATTGTGGGGAGATTATAATCAGCAATTTCGTCAAGTTTATTTGCCTGTTTACGTAGCTTGAGCATCTTTGTTTTCAGCCATTTCTCGTAAAAGCTATTGAGTGGAGTGCCCCGGTTCTTTAGTTCCGTTTCCCAAGCTGTCACTCGTTCTCTTTCGCAGAGTGTCATGGCGAGTGATCCTCGCTGGTCCTGAATAAATTCAGAGTTCTCTTCAATCACCTCTAAGAGCTCATGCAAGTATCTCTTGTAGTGTTTGTTACTGCAGCGTTTAAAGAATCCCCTTATCTGGAACAGATCGATTAATAAATTATCGTCCTCACGAAGAGAGCACTGTAAATCTTACATGATTAGTGGTGAGTAGCACCAGATCAGGGAATGCTACCGAATGGGAATGACTGGCCGCATATTCTAGAATTGTCGCATAAACGGCCTCGATAAGAGAGTCCTTAAATCCATTTTGCGACATTTGCGACTTGGATGCCCGTAAAAGTGCATCGAAGCTAAGATGCTTCATACTGATTTGTGTGTGCTTCTTATTGAAGTTATAAGTCTGTAGTGGTTGTGTCAAGAATGATAATAGTGGTATGAAGACATTGCTCTCGCGCGAGAGATCGATGAGAATGGTAGCGAGATGGAATCGCATCGGGTAGTATGCAGCATGAGGTACGAGCCTCAATGTACCGAGACATACCTGCACCAGTGGGTAGATCAGCGGCTGGAGTTGTGGTTTGTCGGCAGTTTGGCCGAGGAGCGCTCCCCACAGCTTGCAGCTGCTCACAAATTGCCAGTTGCAGACGACCTGTACATTTTCACGCGTGCTGTCAACCAATGCATTTCGCAGATTTATTGCAAGCTGGCGCACATAGAGGAAAACATGTGCGTATGCAGCAGTCAAGTCTAGTGCGTAGATCTCGACAAGTGATCGCCGCATAAAGTTTACCTGATGGAGCGTGTTAAGGCTGATGAACTTGGTGTTTTTTACGTAGGCCATATACATGGACTTCATAGCGTTTGGCAGATACTGTGGCTCCGCGCGGACAATACGCAATACAACGAGGAATGCGATGACCCGCACCGACTCATCCCGCGTTGCCCACAGCGTATAAAGAATTCTCAACAGTGGACGCGTGGCATGGGAAAACGACGACAGCAAAGATGACATATTATGTAAATGCTTCAAAAGGATGTTCAAAATATTGGAGGATGTTACGTTTCGTAGAAGCTGTGCCAAATCCTCAAAATACTGGCGGAGGCATGTCTTCACTTTTGTAAACTTCTTCGTTTTGGAAGCTGGCGCGTTACGTTTAAGATTCAGGTACTTGTGCACCGCTGGCCCAAGATATAACACACAAATTTGGATAACGCCATTGAACGCAGCTGCGCCTTTTACTCGGTACTTGCCAGGTTTATCATCCTTGGAAGGTGCAATGGATTGCATTGCTGCATGAAAGGCACCTGCGACTTCTGTGATTGCACTATTTGACTTCTGCTCAACTTGAAGCCTTCTCTCCCATGTCTTAATCATTTTTAGCGTTACTAAATTGTTCTTTGACGCCTCCATACCATCATTATCGCCTTCAAAATCACTCTCATCGCTTGCCACTTCTAGTTGCACCGGCTTGTGTATTGCAACCTCATCTTCGTCAGACTCTTCACCGCAGATGTTAAATTCTAATAGCTTGTTATCATTCTCAGTCAAAAATGTGTAGAACTCTGGATCCGTCTGTTTCAGCTTCTCTAGTGCCAGCCTATGACTTTTAATCTCGTTCTGAGGCGCTTCCGAATCACTCTCGTCTATATCTTGAATATTCATCAGCGAGCCACCGGCAAGCGAATCACAATTGGAAGGGTCAAAATCGGATTTAAATGTCTGCTTCCTCCTAACTCCTTTACCAGAATTACTTGATGAATAATCGTCCTCGTTCTCAGAAAATTCAGGCGAATCGGAGTCGTCTTCCCCGTCGGACGATTGCGCAACTGAAGCTTCAATCTGTCGATTGAAAAGTAACAATTTCAATTAATATCACTCTTTCAAGATAGCAATTCTGATTAAGATCACAATTGTGAACGATATACTCACATTTTCAATTTGTTTTACGATTTCGTTCAGCTCCTCGAGCGACTGAGACGAAATTTGTTCTACATCATGTTCAGAATTAGTTAAGCAGCTATGATATGAATCATCTTCACAATCTGAAGACTTTGCAGGGTTGTTCTATTGCAATGAATATAAATTAGAGGTGATCCAAATCCAAATTTTTATACTTACCAGCTTATCTTTTTGTTTCATGCTGGTATATTTCACAAAAGTGCCTTTTGGGCTAGATCCAATTCTATTGTGCAGCATAATTTCATCAGCAGATGCTAATTCACAACTCTATTTAAACAGTTTAAGAAAACGTAATTAAAATTAAAAATATTTTTGTATTGTGTAGGATTGTTCTTCATGCATTACTTTAAGTCCTTTAGAAACATCTATATTGTTGAGGCTACTTACTTTATTCTTTAAATTGTGATTGGAGTCTGCTTGTAACTAAGAGGTATGAAATATCACTGCTTAAAAGATCGTCATTTGTTTAAACAAATCATGTTCCAAGCAGAGGCAGTCCATTGTTGTTATGAATCTGCTCTAATACTGAGTGAACAAGAGCCTTAGGTACAATAATCTTCCGATTTGTTTAGATGTTCATGCAGACCCCTTATGCGCACATTTGTGTATTAAAATCATAAGTGCAAAAACGACTTACCTGCCTTGGCAATTGCTTTAACTTTGAGGTTTCAACGTGTGTGATGACTCTTCTTTTTTTAGTCACAGAAGTTCCTTTTGATTTAGCTTCTCGCTGAACAGAGGTACTCGTACGAACTTTACTCATATTGACGAATATATAGAATTAACAAGAATCACGCCGTGATAGGCTCCACAATTCAAAACAGGAATGGCAACACATGTACTTGATGAGGTTAAATAAAATTGAAATTCACAGCGCCCTCTTATATATTGCTTCGTTACTGTGGTTACCGCTTGCTTGATGACGAAGTGTTTACATCATGTTATCCAAATGCATTGGATATTAGTAAGTTACGTATTTGATCCATTCGATTCGATCAATTATTTTAATAAACGTATTATGAAGTAGCACGTTCGAAGATATTGAGATATTGCCAACCAAGAATTTCTGTGATAATTTTATTACGAATTTTGTTGAAATATATATTACACAGATAAATTTGATTCTTTTTTTTGTGTTGAGACATGGCGAAGCCGAACAATTCACGAGAAATTATTCACCCATTTTTTCACAACGAATTCACTAATGTACACAAATGATTGATCGCTGCGCTAACGATGGCCGAAGGTGATGATTGAGTATGCACCAACGAAGGCTACGAAGGGCCAAATCGGGAAGTTCTTGAAGCTGCAAGCAGATTCATTTTCAATGTGATTAAATCGATCACGAAGGGCGCGCAGATCTTGACGCATAAGACGTTGTTCGTTAAACATTTTGCGCTCGAGGTAGGTCATTTTTGCGCGCAGAATGGCAGTGGTATCTGTAAACTCATTGTGGCTGACCTTCGACTCGATCTTCTTCCAGCAGTTATCCTTAAAATCGTTAATATCATGATGGATTTGTGTGAGATGATCCTTGACGATGTTCAACGAGTCGTCAAGATGTCCTAGACGCGAGTTCGGACCAATAAGGTCGAGGATCAATTTGCTGATCTCCTCAGAGGAGCCTTGTACGGCGGCACTCACAGTCATCGGCTCTACACCGCTAGTGCCATTCGGTGGTAAATTGTTGCAAAAGCAAACAGTAGAGGTGTTGTATGGCTCTGATTCCATCTCCGGGGCCGCATCGAGTGCGTGCTGAACCAAGGACGCCAATACTTCTTTTTTACCCAATTCTGAATCCGTCTCCGCAGCGTTGGCGCTGATATCGCTAATATCAGCATGAACTATATCTGTGCAAAGCCCAGGTTCTGCTGCAACTGCCGCATATATACGTCGTTCTTGAAAAGGTCGTGAAGTCGTAGTGTATGACTTGTAGCCACTTTCCTGAATAGAATCGTTGGACTTATCGCTTTTTGCTTCCAGTTTGCGTGTAGTATTTTGCACCTGTTCTTTGTATAATACTTGCAGGACGCTATCTTTCGACTTGGGGTCATATTCGCCAAAGGCATCTCCGTAGATATCATCGATGCCGGAGGTGACTGCTAAGGATGGCGAGAATATTTCGGACGGCGTGGATATATCTACAGTTTGTGGTTGCAACAATGGGTTGCAGAACACGTTTCGCGACTCATCCGCATTGTAGAATTCCAACATTTCGGAGAACTGGCGTCCCTCCAATGGCAGATCCTCCATATATAATGCTGAGTGGTTTGACTTATGCGAGGGACTCGATTTGATCGCATTCAATGCTTCCGCTGCGCTAATGAGCCCTTGAGGCTTGCGCGGCAATACGAATATTGGCGTCTGGAAACACTCAGTGTTGTATGTGCGCCCGTAAACTGATGCATTGGTGGCAAGCTGATAATTTTTTCCGAGGGAGGCGGCATATAGAAGACCTTCGTCGCTCAAATCGCACATTTGCAGCAGGTTCGAATTATAATGCGATGATTCTGGCTCGCCGCATGACCTCGGCAAACTACACTGAGACATTTTCGCAACCCGCCTTGCGTTCTCTAATTCCTAATTCCAGGATGGCGAAATTATATGACAAAAATTGACACTATTTTTATTTCGCGCGGGAGCTACTTCATTATGTGTACCACGTCTGTAAACATACAATATGCAGCCATGTACATTTATGCAATATTTCATTTCTTCGGAAATACTCACGATTAGTTAACAAAACGCTGATTGCCTTGCCATTAACTCCTGAACAGAAAGTCAAATTTTTAGCACGTCTGACATATCTCGAAGCTATTGCGCCTGAGCAATTGTGTTGTTTGTGTGCCTTTTGTCTAAATTAAACCGGAAACCATATGTATCAGCCCACCTGGATTTTGATATCACTAACAAATCGACGATATATTCTTCAAATTCAGGACGCGCGCGTACATTTCCGGCCGACAACTTTAATCACAACTACATATAGGTAGCCTTGCAATTGATCGATGGAAACCAATGAAAATTATTATCATCCTGTTTACGTTTGGCGTTTTCAAATTGCCGGAGCATGGTATATGTCCGAGTGATAATTAACAACGTGTTACGCTATTAGCATTGTCGTAAGCATACGTCTAATGGTCGATTTAATTTCGATACAGGTTGATAACGACAGTATAAATAGCGAATAGCTAGTGCAGAAGGTGCATAAACTAAAGAAACGCCATATTATATCAAGTCTATAAATATCCCAGCACCATGAGCAAATGCGTTTTGGTATTCGCGCTCCTTGGTTTCGCGGTTATCTGCTTTGTGGCTAACACCGTTGAAGTAAGTTGTAAAAGTTTTATATACATTGCGCGAACATAGAAGAAACGTCTTTTTTACAGGCATTGCCCGGTGACTGGTCAGATGCCCCGATGGATATGGCCAAGAAGGGCATGGACACCGCTGCAAGTATGGCAAAAAAAGGGAAGGACGGTGCAATTGACGTTGGCAAAAAAGCTAAGGACGCCGCACTGGATATGGCTAAGAAGACATCCGACGCTGCCGATCGCATTGCTGGTCGTGCAAAATCAGGTTGAATGATACATGACACCTACCACATTGGTTAATTTTAGTTTACTTTCGTTTTTCTTGTATGTATTTAAAACGTTAATAACCCGTAATTGCTTAGAATACACCAGCAGAGCATATTTTATGAATATTTATAATTATACCCTCTTAATAGTTGATCTAGAAACCTAGATTAATAATTGACCTATAGCGAAGTTGTAATGGTCTGCTGGACACCGGTCCAATATTCGTCTGCAAAGTGGAAGTGGGTTTTGTGGCAGAGGACCAGATCCACCACTATCATTCATAATGATAACACATTCATAATGCTAGATAGGAATTTCCGTTTCATCTCGCAGTTATTTACTTTTTGTATATTCTCACAAAGTTCTTTAAACTTAGTGAAAAATTAACGGCCATAAGATTGCAATTCCACTCATGCCACAAAATTTAATTGCATTGATATGAACATATATGCATCTCAAAAATATTTTATTATTTGTAGGTATATATGCATTTATATTTAGCTTACGAGACTATCACGAACAAGGCTATCGACCTATTTGTAGATTAATATAATTTTTCAATATACTGTATAAGATAGGCAACCAGTTTAACGTTACCACAGCCAGCGTACAACATACCTGGCGCGCCTCTGTCAGATGGTATAGGCTTTCAATGCACAAGGCTCGACGGTTTTGAGATCAGAAAATAAAAAACAATTGAACGGGGAAACGCGAATCGGACGAGATCAGGGATATCGCAGATGTTCGGGTGCATAGGAATGATCGTCACATGTTTTACATTGTGTCGCTCATTCCTATGCACCCGAAC
>JARJDV010003415.1:0-27557 GCA_030264675.1 Anaulacaspis nigra
TCATCATCATCATCATCATCATCAACGTCGTCATCATCCGTGATGAGAAGGACGAACTGTCGTCACGTTTATGCGCGCGTGGTGGCGGCGAGCGCTACCGCTGTTGGCATGCAAATCGATGTGCTACACAAAAACTTAGTATTTTCTCGCCGCTGGATGGTGCATCTGGCAAATTAATCGCGAATGCCGCGGTCCCTTCCGCCACGCGCCCCCTCTCCAATTAAAAAATTTCGGCTACCCCTCCCGCCGGGCGCGCTATCTCGCCGTCGCCGGTTTCCCCCCAAAAGTGCGCGCGGTTTCCCCCCCACTTTTTTGCCAAATAGGTTTCGATAGGTACGAAGTAGTTGTGTGTGCGTGCGTCGTACGCGCTGCGCGCCTGCATGTATTTGATATAATTAAAAATTCTAATTGTGCGCTTCGCGAATACGTACACATAAATTTCGTGTGTCCAATTCCAACCCCAACCACCCCTCCACTTTTTGTCCCCACTACAACAGCCGGCCTTTTTGCACTTACACTTTATATTTACGCTTTTATATAATTTTATATTATGTATTTTGCGTATTTTATGTATTCCACTATAGATCAGCACCAGCGGGCTGGCCCGCGCGCGCCGAACGAGTGTGCCGCGGACGCGCGATTTTGTAGTTAGTGTATGTGTGGGCTAGAAGAGGTTCGGGCCGAAAAATTAACGGGTTTTTAGTGCGACGCTGGCGAGTGCGCTGTGTGTGCCCTGCCGACGAGGACCAACGGATCGGGTGTTTGTTTATTTGTTGCCTGCTTTGTAACTTGTGGCACGGCAGCGAGCTTTCGAATTTTGTAACCAATCAACCAACTTAACCAACCGACCTGGACCGCAAAACTTCTTTCGCTGCGCGCCCTCTCGCACCTTGGCGAGTCCGTGCGGCACCCCAGACACCGGAAGCGGAAAACCGTCTTGGGCATGGTAAAGAAATGTGTGCGTGCACCTTTGCGATTTTATTTATCCTTTCTCGCGCGTGTCTGGTGACCTCATAATGTGGATGACATTTCATCCCCTGATAGTTTGCTGATTCGAAAAAAATTCCTTTGAAATAGCTGCCTGCTACGTGCGCTGTCAATCATCAATGGGAAGCAGGACGATTTAAATTTCAACTATGATGAGTCGAGTGACTTTGAATTAAAGCTGTGCGCCGATAACGTCCTCCAAGGAACGCGCGTACGTGACGTGGAGAGTGAATCGCAAAAAGTCGCGTCCATATGCCATCTATACGTACTCCTCGCAATTATGACGCGTCGTTTGCATTAACAGAAACGGCGCAACACTTTTATAAACATTGCAAAACTGTGCGCTCTCGTTCGTTATGCGTTCCTGCACCGGCTCGGAATGGTATGCTAATTAATCAACATTGGCGCATCTAAATCCGCCGTCGCCGGCCGCAAGCGAAGTCTCTGCTGACGAGAAAATAAAGATATGATGACGTTCAAACAAACATACAAACACCGACACGCTCGTGGTGTGATATGATCGTTAATTAGTAAACAAACAATTGTATTTTTATTATAAGAGTCTTTGCAAATATTTGTCAATATTTTTGATGCAAATAGGCGCACTTTAATCGCGCGCGCTATGCAAATGATCCGCGCACTCATAGACGCTCTCTTCTCGTGTGTTGTAGGTGAATAATCAGCAACGATGGTAGACACACAGCACTTCTGCCTGCGCTGGAACAACTACCAGAGCAGCATCACATCGGCCTTCGAGAACCTACGCGATGACGAGGACTTTGTCGATGTGACGCTCGCTTGTGATGGCAAGAGCTTGAAGGCGCACCGCGTGGTCCTGTCCGCCTGTAGTCCGTATTTTCGCGAATTACTTAAGGTAGGTGCTGCTGGTGGCAGCAAAGGTAGTGGTGATCTCGTTTACGTACTCGCTGCTCTCATGCGTGCCATGTGTTTCAGTCAACCCCATGTAAGCACCCTGTGATAGTCCTTCAGGACGTAGCCTGGACCGATCTGCATGCACTGGTCGAATTCATCTACCACGGCGAAGTGAACGTGCATCAACGGTCGCTCTCGTCCTTTCTCAAAACTGCAGAGGTCCTGCGGGTCAGCGGCCTCACACAGAAGCATGTTGATGACAGGGATCAGGTATGTGCATTACACGCGTTCAGCTGAGCAAGCTTGCGAATAGTCCAGTGCATGTATTATCCGTATTTGTCATTGTAGTTAGCACAAGTACAAAGCCTCGTGCGAGCGCAGCAGCAGCAAGCACCCGCCACCAACTACCATCCGGCGTTCCCCGACCGTCTAATGGAGGAGTCAATGTTCCCGCTGCCTACGTCGCCGCCTCATGGTGCGACCGTCAACCAACTGCTGCGGCGCGCCGCGATGCAACATCGGCGCGAGCGCCGCATCAGCCAGGATCCGGACGCCGACCATAAGCGTTCAAGGAGCGAGCACCTGAACAATAACAACAACGAGTTGAACTTGTCGCACCATGCACCACCGCAAACACAGCCAACGGACTTTTCACCGACGGCGATGAAGCACAATAACATAGGAGGCGGCGGCCTGATGAATTCGCTGAAAAGCGAGATTGAGGGCAACGGCATTAGCTCGACGGAGCATGGTTCCAGCCCGAGCTCACCCTCGCCGACGTGCAACTCGCGCGACGAGGTCAAGTCGGAGCCGATGGAGCTGCTATGCGCCACCAACCAGGATGGCAACAGCAATGACTCGAACGACGTGAATCAAGATAATGGAGGGCCGAACCTTCCGCAAGGACCCCACTCGGGCAGTAGTGGCGGCGCCGACCACGATGATCACGACAGCTCCATCGGGCCGTACCTCACGCCGACGGAGAGCAAGCTGTTCGCCACAGCCGCCGGCAGCTTCAACTTCAGTATGGCGGCCCTCGCCGGCGACCCGACTGGACTAGGAGGTCAGTATCCCGAACGTTCGTGCTTATTATTTCGTTGTAGTTGGTTGGGCTCGCCACGAAGCAACACGTACGCGCAGAAAATCGCACAAAAAATGCGACCACATTGAGTAGGGGCCACTTGTTGGACACCAGACTACACACGCAGGCCGGCACGCCTGTATGCCCATGCCCACTGCCCCTGTCATTGACGCGTCTCAATTCAATCGAATTACGACAATGTGTTGAACGGACAAAGTGTAAATTCCTTCGAAGCCGCTTTGCACGTATCCTTTCCAGCGCGTGTGCGCACACGCTCGCTGGCGCCTGTGTGTGTTAGATAAGGTGTCCAAACGTCATTGCCACCTGTGCGCTACTCGGCGGCGGCAAAGCAGCATCGTTTCGTGGGTGGCAGGGTGGAAACACGTGTTGCTTCAACGCGCCCGCGTGCTCATCGCATTCCATTCACATTCCCGAGCAGCATCGGCGTGCACACATGTGTATCCATACATGCGCCCGCTGTATGTGAGCGCGCCCTTTTTGCTATCATGGAGGGTGCATTTTGTGCTAACAAGTGCGCAATTTTCTTGCTTGTTTACAGGATTGAACCAATCCATGCCGAACGCTGACAGCCTAGCGGGAACGTCTCAAGGTAAGAATTTGACTTCATTCCACTCTCAATTGATTTTCTTTTATTTTTACTTTTTAATTGAGCAAACAACTATATTACAATTTTGCAATTTATACTTTGTTTGATCATATACTATATATTTAATTTTTAATTTTCGTAAACACACTGCATTATCAATTTTGATTTACTTTCGAAGAAGATGAGTACGATGAGAAGAACGCGCACAAAGAGCGTATTCTTCGGCGTCGCTTTCAATCGTTCGTGCTGCATAGCACACACCACCGCGAACAGGCAGCTTCCAACCGCCGCCCCACGGCGCGCCAACAAGCTGCTTCTTCGCGCGCACGCGAGTTTGTTCGCGATCCAAACTACACATACTGCGAAAACCAACGAATTTCCAAAATTCTAATTTCGTTGAAAACAAATCTGTGTACTGGAATGTTTTTTTTTTAACAAATTGTGTTGTGTTGTATAAGTTTGTCCCTGGTCTGTTTTTGTGTTCGTTTGTTATGATTTTTACTTTTATATTATCTTTTCACAAAAAGTGAATGCACAGCGAAGTTGATGAGATGTGAGCTTTCGTTGTCGCTGTTCCTTGAATTTTCATTTAAATTTGATGACAGCCGATTTGAATGTCTCAATAATTTCGGGAAGGGATAATGATATGCCAATACGAAATTAGTTTTGCTTTGAGCCCCGACAACTCTTTCTTAGCGAAATATTCAAAATCGATGCAATTGCAATGAGACGTGAGGGAGAACAAAGCAATTAGGAAAGGAATCAATCAATAAATCAATCAATCATTCAATCAATCAATCAATCAATAACTCAAGCCAATAGAACAAAAAGTTGAAAGTAGTTCTTTTTTTTTTGTATTACGAATTATCAGAATCGTATTTATTTTTCATACACGTGAAAGCGAAACTATAAAGAACCCAAGTTGTTAATAATCCATGCAAAAAAAAATACAAAATAGCGTCATATATTTCGGACGCTGTACAAGTACATAAATTATTATCACATTAAATTACTACATGATATCTTTGCCAATGAAAGCAATGTACGCATTTAGTACGCTGTAGGACTATGCAAAAGTAGCATTGGTTAGGGAAAATAATTGCGCTGCAGTAAAATCAACCAACACACGTGCCACCCAACCACTCGGATCATTCTTGTATTAATTGACCATCTCGTTTTGGCCTCTAATAGTAATTGACTGAATAACTAAATGAGTAATCGAATGAATGAATAATTAACGAAATAATTCGTTTCGTAGCGAAATGGACGAACGAAGAGAGACGAGAATATGTACTTCGAACTTAATTGATTCTTCATCCCTTGCTTATAGCAGCAAGCAAGAAAATAAACAAGCAAGCGCTTTAGTGATTGATGTTAGTAGCCTAGCCAGACGACGACAGTCGAGCGCGCTCGTGTAGGTCCTGCTTTAAGGACAACTATCCCTAGGGAGTAGTCAATAATAACCGTCCAACGAAATGCCGCTCTAAGATCTGAGAATGCATGCATCAGAAAGAAAGTGAGAGAAAGACCAAGAATGAACCTTGATAAATTGCGATTTCACCTCAACAAATTGTTTACGTACACAAAAACTAACCAAGGATTGACTTATCATGAAATTGCTAATTGCTCTGACACCAAGTGATAAAGAATAGTGACCTAAATTCTTTTTCGATTGTTCGAAATTTGAAGAGTTTGTTGAGATGGAATTCCAAATTTTGGGTCACAAAAATGCTTTTGGTTAAACGTACGAGTCAATTTCAAAGTGCAAAATTTCTGCAAATATCTTAGAAAAACATCTAACGAGTACAACCACGAATTATATATTCGTATATATGTAAATTGTGGTAAACCGCAATGAGTATGCAAATAGCAATCAATCAAAATTTCCAAATGAAAACGAACTTCCAAATGCACAGAAAAATGTTTATTGTAGATTTCATTCGCGTGTCCACTTGACGTTACCTGCTGATATTAGGCAAAATTGAGCAATTTCAATATCGTCACGCTGCCGTTATTGCAGCCGCAGCCGCCGCCGACGCCGCCGCAGACATTCGAAGCACGTAGTTTGTTTCATCACAAATAAGACATAACAAACATATTTAGTAGGCAAGAAACAGTTGCACATTTTAATGCTGAATAATCACAGCGCAACTTATCACACACGCCACACTATGTCACCGCACACTGTTCCATGTCATACTACGCCACACTGTACATACACCACATACCTCTCCTCAACACAACATAATCAACCCCCACAGCCAATACTACTACCACCAAAAACTTATTGTAAGCAAAAGCAAGCCACGCTCAATCTGTTCGCCCGTCTCCAGGTGTGGACGAGTTCCGGTGCCAGCCGTGCAACAAGAGCTTGTCATCGCTGACGCGCCTCAAACGGCATATTCAGAACGTCCACATGCGGCCGTCCCGAGAACCCGTGTGCAACATTTGCAAGCGGGTCTACAGTAGTCTCAACTCCTTGCGTAATCATAAGAGCATTTATCATAGAAATGTCAAGAACATCAAGACGGAAGAGATTCTCTCGCCCCATCACTCGTTCTATCTGTAGGGCACCTAGCGAGGATGCGACCCCGCCACAAGTTGTTCGCATTTCTTTGCAGGCAGACAGGCAGCAAGCAAGCAAGCAAACAAGCAAATAAATAAACAAACAAACAGGCAATGAACGATTCAATTACACACGCATAAAACGCACACACGACGCCATACACGTCGCATATATCTATTTTACACACCTACTGAATACTACTACTACTTTTTAATCAATTATTTTTTACTGTTAGCACGTTGTGAGTACTGTTGTGTTTATACGCATTTCGTTTACACTCCTATTTTTCAATCAATGGTGCAAAGTTAGTTGAACGACGGCAGAAAGCAGGCGAGCAAGGAAGCAAGCAGGCAAGCTAGCAAGCTAGCAAGCTAGCAAGCTAGCAAGCTGACAAGGTGGCAAGGTGGCGAAGCAACTTGCATAGCCCGTTCTGTATCCTTCAAATACTATTAGTATTAGAGCATTTTATATTAGTAGAACAAAGAGCAGAGCAGTGAGGAGAGGAAAAAGGTTCGGACTAGCTGTACTTTATAGTTTGTAAGTGCGAGACGCGCGCGCACATCACGCCGAAGATGCGTGTGTAGTTGAAGACATGCTTGACTTTGATTTGGCGTGCAAAACCGACGACAAAATTATCACAACAACAACAACATTTTGTTTGGGGCATACAGTGTGTGTGTGTGTGTGGTGTATGCACGACTTTTGGCGCGCCGCGAATTTCCCATTTTGTTCTAGACAGTAAATAATGAATCCAAATAAAAATGATAAGCAAGACATGAATGATATATAGCTATTAAAAAACAACACACACACCAACTAGAGAGAATTCGGTGGGCTAATGAGGGTTACTTGTTCCCGGTTGTTGCCAGTGCGAAGGATCAGTCTGCCGCTCCCACTATCGGCCAGCCACCGTTGCGACGTCTGCGGAAAGCTGCTGAGCACCAAACTGACACTGAAAAGGCACAAGGAGCAGCAGCACCTCCAGCCGCTCAACAATGCCGTGTGCACGCTGTGTCATAAGGTCTTTCGGACGTTAAATTCGCTTAACAATCATAGAAGCATTTACCATCGCCGCCCGAAATAGAATCCGCATTGACGGCGGTCACGGCCCCCCGCATGCTCAAACGCACCGACATTCAAAACCCACCCCTTCGCCCAGCTGCCACCCGCCACACATACGCACGCATACGCACAGGCAGACAGACATTAAAACTACGCACACGATTTAAGGCCGAGTCGTGGGGGTGGATGAAAAACGGGGGGCGCACCTTGCAGTCAAGCTGTCTGAGATTACAACCATGCACGCGCAACGCAATACTGAACTGTGCGACAAAGCAAAGCGTTCCATATACGATTTACCTATAAAACACATCCATCTGCATTTCTTTTAGAGCGCCACGCTAGTTAGCGGCTATCTGTTGATAGCGGTGTGTTGAGGGCGGAATCAATTGTTTGATAAGAATAGTTGGCGAGTAGGCAAGTAAGGGAAACAGATAAACAAGAATTGCTTTAATCTCGTAGGTTAACGAACGTGTTTTATTGAATATTCTCGCGTTTAATTTAATATGAGCTCGAATGAGACAGACTTTCGAAACGAATTTGCAAGTTTTAAGAATATAAAAATCTATATATATATATATATTATATTATATATACACATATTATTATAATACTTTTAGTTTATTGCAAATATTTATATTCTATATTACATAAATTATATATATACAAAATGCGCTGGGAAGCAGCAGTTCTCGCGCAGCAAAATAAAATATTAATATATTTTTTATTTAGTTTAAGACATTAATAATTAGTTAGTTAACGAGGGCGATCGCGTCATTTCTCTATAAGCAACGCATTGATGTACATATTCAATGAGTTTATATATTATCGGCTTTTTCGAGTAAGAAGACGAGTAGTTTTTGTGCTTTAATTTACAAACATACGACTTCGGAATGCGGTGAGACGAAATTGTGGAATTTATTTTTTATGCAATCTATTAAGTAAGAATAAGGATATATGCAAAGTGCAATTTTCCTACATTTTAGTCGAAAGCATTCGATGAGAATAATACGACGAAGAATGAGAAAAATATTGTGTTGTTTAGGCTCTGTGATAGTTTAAATTTAATTCTCAAATTTTCGAATATGAAACGTGAAGGACTGCAAACATAGTGAATAGATTTTAACGGAAAGACTTTGATAGTTGGGTGGGAAACTGATAAATTGATAAATCAAATGAATAAAAATATGGAGCGTAGAAATGCGAAAAACATTCTTTTTTTTAACAGAAACACTTATATTTATACACATAGGCGAATATATATTTTTTGCGGATTTCTCAAATCGATGATGATGATCCGCATCGGGAGGCGGACGCGATCTCTACTAAAAAACAAAACAAAGCCACAAAAATACAAAATACAAAAATATCTGACACGAGAGAAAACACATTAAGCAAATTGTTATTAATTTAATTAATTAATCATTAAGATATGTTGATATATGGTTATTATTATTATTATTAATGTTAGTTAATGTTTATTATTCAATTCTATTATTATATCTGCGTAGCATTTATTATACATACAGTTAGTTTTAGCGTTTTATTCATTGTTTATTTTACGTTCTCTTAGTGCATTTTTTCTCTTTAATAGTTTTTTAAAAATACTATACTATAATAACTTTTGGTGGAGGCTCACTTCCAATGCTACTTTTAGCTACATACGACAACACAACCTACATTCTTACAATAAATAATCATGTACAATTAACATCAATGGATGTGTGTATCTTCTGAAAACGTGCAAGGACGAGTAAAGGATAAGCGACGAAATAAAGCGTAATAATACAATAAATAAGTCGTCCTGTCGGAAGAATACACATGTGCACACAAATACACAAGATGATAGTAGATATGCAACAGACTAATTGGAAATATTTATAACCAAATACATCGATCACACACGCACACACATAGCCACAAACACACACATACACACCCGCATTGAAAGATTTCTGAACGAAACGGAATCAGAAAAAGAAAACGCGCGCAACACGATGAAAAACACAGTAGCAACAGTCACAATGCATGCGCCGCGCACAGGACTGAATGCGAGAAAACATGTTTACTCTTGCAATATCAATAGTCGATTGTGGTTTTATAATTATTTCGTGTATGTGCGCGCCGAACAAGGATGCACAAATACAGCGAGATGCGATGCAGCGTGCTGCGAAAACATTGTAATGGTGCTGATAACGAGCCAACGCGTAGCGAAAACACGCGTCATATGACCGCGCATAATAATGCGATCGTTTATTATTTATTGAAATTTGGTTTTTATTCGAATCACACAATACGAAACTGCGCAGAACGAAATTAATTGCCGCTTGAATTTACATTGCGTTAGGCGAAGCGAGGAGTAGAAGGAGGACGAGAAAAGGATAATAGAGCTAGGTTGTAGGTCGGAGATATGATGTGGGGGGGGGAGGAGGGTGTTACCCCTTAGAAGGATAAACGCGAAAACTATTCAAAGCGAAACGAAAATAATTTATTTTCATTATAATCATAAGACTGAAGACGTGCATTTTATTGATGTTTTTATATTTTTCTTTGACGAGGTGAATGAATTAAGCACTTCACATAAAAAGAACTAAATTGATAAATTTAAAACAAAACTCAATTCATATAAGAATGATGAGACGAATATGCAAGCTAAAAAGAAAGGATAATTAAATGTTGATAAAGGCGCAACGCGTGAAAGTATTGTTAAAGACTGATTTTGGACTGATTTTGGACTGATTTTACTGCGACGAATAATTAACGTTTAAATTAACATTTAATGGTAACGAAATTGTAGACTTAAAACGGAATTCCGATAAACATAATTTTTCTTGATTTTTTTTTTGGCTAACTGAAAACAAAAGAGATTTAAGTTATTTAATACCACTATACACGCACACATACACTAGAAGAGAAAAACGAAAGTCATAAATTTTAATAATTCGAAATGAAATCGATGAGAAATCAGTGCATATAAAAAACGTCCTGTATACAAAAAAATATATTATATATTAATGATAATGATAATATCGATAATATATTGAAGTTAAACGAAGGCGAAAATTTCAATTACGCCACTCTATATAATGAGACAAATATAACTAACATATTCATTTCGATTTGAATTAATCACTCACTCTTCAGTTTGGACTTTGCTGATATCTACAATACATGAATATAAATATAAATTAAAACTGTACACACACATTTATATGACGAGTGCGCGAACGCCTTTCGCGGCGTGCTGCAGCACTGTAGTTAATTGCATAGTATGCGCATGTCTATGTGTTGATTGATGCAATATATATTTAAATTTAGTGAATAATAATAATGATAATGATGAATATTTTATGTACTTGTTGTATTTATGTTCAAATATATTTTTACATTGGCGAAGAAGAAGTCTTGCAGCTGACTTACCAACTTGGGTTACTTATTAATACTTATAATTAGGCAATAGGTATATTTATTTATTATCTATCTCCTATTATTAATTAATTAATTTTTTAAATTGCCCAATTATCATTTTGTGTGTTAGTATTAGCCGAGTAATTATTTTCGAATGCCAAACGAAAGTAAAAGTGGGATGATGGTACATCACACCGAGCCAGCGAAACAACCCTCGTTATTGATTGACAAACAAATAAGGATGATGATGATGATGATGAAAATGAAGGAATAATTTTTACTACTTCCACAGTTTGTTTACTGCTTTGTTTTTGTTTCATATCCAGACAAGGCACAACGTTTATTGCACATGTTTATCTCTCTGTTCTCATCGCAAGTTTAACACGATTTGAGTTTTGCAAACAGCACACATACTTACCTCTAGTCTTAATTAATTAATTAATTAATTGATCACCGAATAATTTGGTTGTATTAAGATAATGATGATGAATTATTCGTTCACGTATTATGTTTTGATTTTGTTTTCGTTGTCATTGTTGTTGTTATTATTTTTTTGGTTGGGTAGCAAAGCAAAATTCATTTACAATGTTTGGGGAGGTATCCCGTGGTCGTCGCGGAGCAGTTGCCACCCGACGCGTTCGTCATCGAAGTCAATCTATCAATCAGTCAATCACTTGCACAACCGCTGCTTTCAGAGATGCAGAACAATGTGATATGCGTTGCGATTTGTTTTTTTTTTGCCAACGTTTCTCAAATAATCTCTCTTTTATGTTTTTGTTTGTTTGCTTTTCAACTTAACTGTCGAAACGATGTGTGTGTAACAAACATCATTCGCAAGTGCCATTTTTATGTTCATTTATTATTGTTGTTGTTGTTGTTTCTTGTTCCTGTTCTTCTTGGTTTTTGTTTTCGCCAGCGGATGGGTCAGACGGTCGTAAATGATTAGCGATATTTTCGTCAAAATTTAAACCAAACTAGAAGGGCAAACAACAACGCGCGTTACGCATCACTGCAGAAGGGCAGATTGCTCGCTGGACGCGGTGGTAACTCACACACACGAAGCGGGTGCTACTTATCATTGCAACTAGTTTTCTCATTTTTTGTTTGTTTTTGGTTGCCTTCTATGTTTCTGATTGAAATTTGCTTTTATTTTTTACTGATTAACAATTATTTCGTTTTGATTATGAATTATAATTATGATTACCACATTGCTCTCAGCCCATTTGTATCTCTGCCAAGCATTCTTATTTTGAGTTTGTGGAGACCTGAAAGGTGATCACTCAGCGTAAGCGGATACGGGGGATGCAATAGTACGCAAATTTCGCAAACATTTTCGAAAAGCAACAACGACCAGAGCGAGCGTGAAGCAGACAAGCAAGAAAGCAAAGCAAAGCAAAGCAAAGCAATCAAGCAATAAATGAAGATAGAAAGAGAGACTTTGAGACTGCAAAATAAATTAATGTAAAAGAGATAAAACCAAACTAAAACGATTGAGATGCGCGCCCGGTGGCAACGCGCGTGCGTGACCCTGATATGCCAAAGATCAAAAATTAGTTCGAACGAGACAGTCACTTTAAACACTTTCAATTTCTTCTTCTTCTTCTTCCACTACAAACAATTACTACATCCACCTTGTTGTCAGCAAATGAACGCACACACAGACCACAGACATGGACATGTACCTATCAAGCAGCTCACGCACGCACACACATTGTCGAGCAAAGAAAGCCTACCTGACCAAAAAAAAAATCACGACCACCCCCGCAATGAGAACAAAGTTAAGAGAGAGAGAGACGAAACACACGCGCCCGACATGGCTTGGTTTTTGCTGTTGCAGGGGCCTCGCCCAAGAAGGTGTTCACGTGCCATCTGTGCTGTAAGGTGCTGTGCTCGAAGGCATCGCTAAAGCGACACATCGCGGACAAGCACGCCGAACGCCAGGAAGAGTACCGCTGCATCATCTGCGAGCGCGTGTACTGCTCCCGGAACTCGCTCATGACGCACATCTACACATACCACAAGTCCCGACCCGGCGACATCGACATTAAGTTCTTTTAGCTGCCCCCTACATCGTCAGGTAACCACCAGCGGCGCACGCCGATGCCGTCATCAACCACCAACACCACCACCACCACCGCCACCAACCACCACACACGCATACACTTGCACATACCAATTGCGGCGTCACTTCGCCGGCTAAACGAAAGAAACAAACTAACAAACTCTATTTGACTCAAATTATGCAAGCCGACCATCATCTGCAAGGATAACGCGCGGCGCATGCATGATGGTTGCGGATGCGGTGATTTTGTATCCAACATGCACGCAAACGATTCACTACTCGAAAGGCTCTCTTTCTCTTTTAAGATGAAAAAAGTACTAATTTGTAAGATTATTGATAGATAGCTAGATAGATAGACAAAACTCGCGCAAAATGACCGTCGCCGATGCAACAAGACGCACGCAAAGCAAACAATTCGCATCCCAGTTTTCGCATTGGTGACGAATTGTGTGACACTTTCACTCTCTAAATGTCTCATTTATTTTCCACGTATGTTATTAATTACTTAGTTTAATTTCGTTCGTTCGTTCGTTCGTTCGTTCTTTTTATTATGGATAATTTTTACAAGCGTTCGTCTATATTAACGATCAACTATTATTGTTTCTATTATTATAATTATTATCAATTTAAAATAATGTGAACGATCCCAGGCTCGTTCGTTCGTTTTCTCTAGCGATGCAGTGATAATCTCTGTGTTTTTGTTGTTATTATTATTGATGGCATGCAGGGCAGGGCAGGGGCAGAGTACGCACGAATCGTCGCGCTCGACAACAATTATCTCCACAAACCCGTCGACGCATTTCATCCACCTGCGTTTCTTGTTATTTTCAATGTTTTGCTTGGCTCATCTCGATCATCCACCTTGCTCCTCCCGCTCAGTCCGAACAGTTCCCCTTAACACGCAGCCCGGAACACCTTTGAGTTTTACGTTTTGAGTTGCTTCTTGTGGGTTGCTAGCATGTGTGCTGTGACCGTTCGTAGGCGAGCAAAGGACGAAAGCGCGTTTCGCAGACGCCAAGGATGAGGGGTGCAAACGCGAAAAGGGGGTCTCACACAAGCCAGGTGCTTACTTATTGATATTGTTCTTATGTGGGTTGCGCTTGTCCTTTGGCTTGATGTATTATCGCTTGTTATTATGATTTGTTGGCGCGGGCCGCTGCCGCGCGCACAGTCTGAAAGCAGAAGACAGAGGCAGAGGCCGCAGAGAGATCAGCGACGATGTGAGCGCAATTTGACGCATGTTGCAGGCGCGACGACGCCCATCCGCATGCCGCCGCCGACGTCCGGCGGCATCAACGAGCCGCAGGAGTGCCCGTACTGCCGGCGCACATTCAGCTGCTACTACTCGCTGAAGCGACACTTTCAGGACAAGCACGAGCAGTCAGACACGCTCTACGTGTGCGAGTTCTGCCATCGGCGCTACCGCACCAAGAACTCACTGACAACGCACAAGAGCCTTCAGCATCGGGGCACCAGCGGCATGCTCAAGCGACTACTCAAGACCACTGCCATCAAGAGCGTCTTCGGCGCGCCGCCGATGCCGCCGCTGCCGCCACGCCTGCAGTGACCACAAGTACAAATCACGCCTCACTTATCTTAAGCAAGCAAGCCAGCCAGCCAGTCTGCGAGTCGACAGCAATCGCGCACACTAAGCAAACAAATACGCATGAAACGCAGTAATTTACTTCGGTAACAAAACGACATCCCCCATATGCAATCAATAATATATCAACCCCTCTACTACTTATTTACAAATTCTTAGCCCATTTCATCCAAGTGAGATATTCATATCTGATACTGTTAGCGAGCAAACGAAACAATTATTGCCTCAATGTTAGAATTTATAGAAATGCGAGCTGGCGGTGGGGCGCGTGCATCGCGTGCCCGCTAACCGCCGTCCTCTCATGTTATCACAGATGTTTATTGAGGGCGGCGGGCTGCACACGCAGGTGAGCGATACGCGCGGTATCGCCGTCCACCGCCGAACAAATAAACAAAACAGGATTGACGCAACTACCTCATATCAATATATAAGAAACTAAACAAAGTAACAAATGAACTGTTTATACATTATTGAAAGATGTGCGGAATACATAAATATCTATTAATTGAGCAGATACTGATTAATTAAAACAGAACGCGCTGGCTTCTGACAAAGGTATATGAAATATAGAAAACTATTCGAGAGACGTGAAGCAGCCCTCGGACGACAATATGGTCAATCTGTTATTACACGTAATAAAAATGCGCGTCGATCGCATTTTTAGACGGCAACACGAGTACAAAGTTTTTATATAGTGCAAGACAAAACAAACAAATTAATTCATGCAGGGATGTCGCACACTGAAAAAAAATCACACACTTTCTTAGGTAATATCAAAAACTCCGCACCAACGCATATCTTTTTATATATATATCATTACCTAAATAGAGAAGAATAATTAAGTGAAGCAGAAATTGTTACACAAAGAAAAAGATATAAACATTATACGTTAATTTTAACGAAAATTTATTTACGTTCGTAATGATGATGATATTGCATGATGAATCTATGAACAAACTTATGCAAGGCAGCCAAATTATATTATAACATATGAATAATATTTCAGACGCGGAAGGAGGTGTTCGAAAATTTTGTCAATTACACAAAACATAAAAAATACAAAGGAAACAAATCGGAGTGTAGGATTTTCTTCGAGAAGTGACATATCCAACGCCAATTTTAAGAAAGGAACAAAGCTGCATTGATCAAGGTGAAACATTAAATGAATTGAATTGATTGATAAATAATAATATCCACGTGTGCGATTGTATTCGTACAGTGCACACAAATTGGTTAGGGAAACCCAAACCAACGCTAGTAAGCAAAACGTTATTAAGATTTCGTGTTTTAGGAAGGCACGCACTTATACTGAATTAATAAATTAAAATTAAATTTCTGTGTTAATTACTAGGCTATAATAATTGATTGTGAAATCGTATCTATTGAATGGATCAGAAAATTTTTAGATAGATAGGTAAATAATAATTTGTAATTTTACAATTTCGAACAAGAAATTCGAAAAATGAAGAAAAAACTTATTTTTGAACGTACAAAAAAAAATTAAAAACGCATGCTGACAAAAATCTATGAATATGCCCGAATCAAATTCGACAAAGAAACAAAACACTATACAATAATGGAGGATAAATAAGCACGTGCAGCGTGAACAATATTTGACGATTTGCGAATTTGTATAAGGCGTGAAACACCTTATTAGTTGTTATACAAGTATGATATAATAATATTGCATATTTTCTTTGGGCGCGCGCACGCGGGGGGCAGATTGCGTGCTACACGCACCCCCTTTGGCGTCATGTCGCAACAAGTTTCGCGGCCACGCGGCTCTGACACTCGCGCCACATCCGCATTCGGGACGATTCGAACAGCCGAAGCCGTCAGACGTAAAAGAGAAACGAGCGCTCATATCTTTCCAGGGTTCTATATAATTGTACATAAATATGAGAAAAACTATTTAATACATTAATTAAAATACCTATACATATATAAATATATATTATATAAATTTAATTACTAAGTAAGGTATGATTGATGATAACTAAAGTTAAGCGAAGAAGTCTTCGATTAGTTTTCGTATTGAATGACGAAAGAGGGCTGCAGTCTGCGGACAAACCAACCGATTCAAATTGAAGAAAAGATTAAAAGAAGTTAGGAAACGAAGGACGGAATATGCATGGAAATTTTGTGCCAATTACATTTAGCCGATGACGATGAAGCAAAAGATAGTTAGTAAATTAGTTAGTTTAAGTCTGAGAAGGCGGCGGTCGAGGTTCGCGGGCGTTTGTATTTTTGGCGCAACCAAAAATGATTATACACGAACTACTTACTTACTGCTCAACGAGTTAATGCTACAACCAAGAGACGTTGCTGCTCAATACGATTGATAATATTAATTAGCACATCCCTTCGATGAAGGCCTAAAATGTATTTTTCTCGACGCACGAATGAACAATGAAGACTGAAACGCCCGATAAAGTTCGACCGCCAATCGCTGTTTTTCATTATTGATCTCTCAATCGAACGTGTGATTTTTTCGACTTTAGTTGTTGTTTGAAACAAGGCATATAGTAATGATAAAATGAAGCGGAAGAGAAGATCCAAGCCAAACAAAACAAAACAAAAAACAAGAAGAGAAAGAATGGAATATAGATATGTGAAAAAGAGAGGGAGAGAAAAAGAGGAGAAGAGGAAATAATTTATATTTTTTGACTATCCTTTAGTGCTGTGAAATTTTCGAAATTGCCAACGCTGACAGACAAGAAAGACGTCGGCGTAGTATCTCTATGAGCAACCAACAAATAATGATTTGTAGATTAGAGAAACTAGCGTTGTAATAATGATGGTAGCCAATCAAGTTCGTCGCCCCTTTGTTGTTTTCTTTTACCAATCGAGATTGAGTTGCCAAAACGACGAGAGTAAGCACCCCACACAAAATTGACGTGCCATTTTTCGAGAAACGGCGCCAATAAGCGCGAGAAACAAATAGAATAAAAGAAACTATTGTAATATTATTATGATTATTATAAATATGAAAGGGTAAATTTATTTTTCGACATTCAGCGTGTCCGCAAGGAGGAAACGTGTAGTTCGCTAGTTGGTAAGTAAGTGAAGACGAAGAAGAAGGCGACTTTTCGCTGGACGCGTTCTTGATTTTTATTCTGTTCGAGTACAGCGCAGAGAAATTTGTTAACGTTAATCATTGCATATCTAATATATAAATGAAATGCAGATCAAGCGCTACTGTCAGAGGAAGCACGCAGCACCCTTCAGTATTACAATTTGTACCTTGCGGTAGCGATATAGGTAATATTTTGTAAATTAACTTTTAAAACAAGAAGTGCTAGTGAAGGGCGCAAAAGATATAGAAAGAAGATGCGAAACAGAACCACCACCACCAATAATCGTACGTACACTCGGGCAGCGCACCAAGCATTTTCGTATTGTATTCGATGGACAAAACTTACTATATGCATAAATCAATTTTGAATTTTTGAAATTAATGTAACTGTAAGCTATAGGGCTCGGGCGCTGTGAGCGCGCGTAGCGTACTCGTTATATAAGATTAAGAGAGAATTGAACAAAAATGAATGTGCATATCCACCGAAAAGGAGAAGAAGAAGAAGAAGAAGTAATGATAAAACACAACCACACATTGGCTGGTATTTACGTCTTAATGAATTTAAATTCTCATTGTAAAACAATTATTATTAATGGTAAGCGGGATGCGAGGGGCGCGCATCGAACACAATCTGAATGGGAAGTATTAGCGCACTTGCGACAGTTAGCATCGAAGCGAATTCAATTGGCATCAACCATAGGATAGTGTCCGTATTGTCTCTATTACTGTGTATTATAGGCGCGCGCGCTGGAGGCGGCCACAGTGCGCCGCACCGCGCGTGCACGGCTAGTTAATAATCCGATTGCTCCCGTGTGTTTTCTTCTTCGCAACGTGCATTTGGCACTTTGCTCTTCCCTATTCTCCTCTCGTGACCCCCCGAACCCCCATCCGACCCAACGCCCACCGACCACAACTCCGCGACTAAGAAAAATGCTATTCAAAACCGATATAATTATGCAACAAGATGCCTTGATACAGTACAACATGAAATAACCAATTTTTACATAACTACATAAGAAAATAAATAAGATTTTAAATGAATATTAATTACTTTACGACGACTACTACTACTACTTACTTATTTACTTACTTACTACTTACTGCTGTGAGCAAGTAAAACAAACAAATTAAAGAAAGCAACAATGCAAGAGAAACAAACAAAATAATAATAATATACCTCAATACTCAGCCAACCTTCAGATGTACTTATATTATAAACGTAATGATGACTCTAATATTTAAGCGTGAATTCAGGCACACACATAGGACGCAACACACATCAAATTGATTGAGCATCTATCTGTTTGTTAATTAAGTTCGCGTGGAATGTGCGCACGACCACAAATGCAAATGTCAGCGGCGCGCACTTGCCGCCCCCATTTTTCTATTGCATCACACAATACTTAAACTGGCTGCTAATCGCGCAGCGTGCAAATCAGGGAACTTATTATATACAGTATATTAATATATAGATATATACAAATATATATTTACATAAATATAAATATATTAGAGTTAATTACATGAATATTGCAATCGCGGAACTGCCATAAATAAATATTGAAAGATGATGATGATGATGAAAGAGGAGACGAAGAAGAAACCAATGCGGCCGTAAGTAAACTGTTAGTATTTTGTTATCATTGCGCGACACATATCGTACGACATGAAGATGGGAGAGGAGAGAAGAGAGGAACCGATGAACATATGTTGCGCGCCGTTGACAAAGTCCTAAGGTTACCGGGAAAAAGGCAAAGACGCAGACGAAGGTGGTGCGTGCGCGCATTCCGAATCATCCCAAGCTGTATTATTGTAATCTATCTATGTTCGCACACATTCAAAACCAAAAACAACCGCCAACGCAACGTTATTGTTGTTATACACACGCTCGTACGCCGGATGCAACCGCATCGCGCTCCTCATTCAATCAGTTGCGAAATGTGCCAAGAAAATAATTATTCGATCACCGATATCCTGATTTCCGGGGGCGCGCTGTTGCATCGTGCACATTTCTTATTCATTTAAGTCGATTAATGATTGATTGTAAGTGACAGACTTGCTAATAATGTGCTAGTTTATGTTTAAACGATCATTTTCTGATTTATCATTTGAGTCGTTGTGCCGCAACGCACAATCTATTACGTTTAAGATTTACTTGTACTACGTTTTTAAGTCTTAACTAATTGCTACTTACTACTGCTATTATTATGATTATTATTACTATTAGTTATCAGCATTCGACACGTAATGTTACAGCTCTGTATTCAGGACGATGCCAGAGATTCGACTGTTGAATTTGACAACGTATTTTTTATATGATACATATTTTAACGATTGTAATTGGTTAATTTTATTCATTATTATTATTATTGATGATTATTGATTACTATTATAACATTGTACATAGATGATTTTTACGAGCTATTTGCTGATTGAATACGAATTAATGATTAACAAAACTGACCCAAAACTTAAATCAGCATCGTGTTTTCTTTATTATTTTCAACTACTAGTTTCATTTCGTCGACCTTGTGACCGACCTTAACGGAAGCAACACAATTCAGCAGACAATATGCACGCTGAAAGAAAAACAAAGCAGACGATTTTTCAATGCCGGATGAATCTAAGCGGAAAATCGGAATGCATGCATATTGTTGTTAGTCGAATTCAAACCGAGGATCACACAGAAGAATCTTTCTCCTTTGTGTGCTGTCGCTCTGTTTTTCCGAACGTTGTGTGGCACATCAAAATTGTACATGATGATTATTATACAATAATATCACTTTTGTTAAATTATGAATCTTTCCAGGCGGATCATTTAAAATTTGATGAGTAATGAGAAAATCCTACAAAACCCTTTAAATATCTTATATATTATCAATTGATTGTTGGTGTAATAAAATCACTAAAATTTATGCTGGTATTTACTCTCTTTGGCCAGTCCCATTATTGTAAATTATAGTTTTGGATGTTTATAATCTTAATGTTGTTTTAGTAATGCACGCCAAGTTTTTCTGCGAGAGCAAATGATGTCACCGATTGACGATTTCAAGGGATTTTATTATATGAAATGTAATAATACTTTAGTGAACTGTTTGCTAATAAAAAATTTCAAGCTGTTTTAGTGTTACTAAGAGCATAGATTTTAAACATGTACATAATGTCCCTTAGTATTCCTGATAAGCAAGCCACTATCCCAGAAACGATATAAGCAGTATATCTATAATATGTTTTATAATAATCGGTCATTGTGCATAGCCATTAGTGAATTTGGTAAATGTGATAAATTTTTAAAACGTTGTCACCTCGTAATGATAAATGCGATAGATATCAAATGGTAACTAGTTATTTTGCAAAACAGGTATTCTCGTAATAAATCGTTTTCCTGCATGTGTCACCTCCTAAACCTAATTTACCTCGTGTATTTATTACCAATTTGATTAGGCGATTTTCTGAACAAGAAGATTCGGTAGCATATTGAAGATTTTGTATAATTATCGGTGATTATCCATATTGGCATCGCGACGCGTCGCTGCGAGATATGCAGAGCGCTATAGTTCACACCCGTATACACGGGATAGCCAACGGCAGCAGGCACGATGCAAGCAAATCACTTCGGGGTGGTGGTGTACGTGCACTACAATACTCGCGGCATGGGGTGTCCGAAGGTGACCAACGATCGGCGGCAGTACTTGCGGTGACCTGCAGCCTCTTCCAGGCTGACACCCAGATAGCCACCATCATCTCTACGCGTACTTCATCTATGCACTTAAACAATGCTCCAATATATATATTTAAACGATTGCGTTAGTAATCATTTCCGATCTTACATGTTAGGTAAGTGGAAATGGAAAATACGGTGTTTTTCTGTATTCATTGACTTAATACCAATTACATAAAAATAGCCGCTTGTTCGCTGGAAAGAATTATTACGATAACTGTTTAGTTGCGTTTAAAATTATACATCGTTTATTTTGTTCCTAACTAAACTGTAATTACTGGATAAGGGTTCTTTTCTAGTACATGTAAATTCTTATTCATCATTAATTGGTTTAAAACATGAAAAGTTTTAGTGATTAATGAAACGACAAAGTGCGATCAATTCGTAAAACCTTTGGCGGGTAATTAAACGTTGATATAGATATGCCAGCGGCATCTTACTGTAAAAGATGTAACGCACCACCTAAGCGTTTAGTTAACTTAATGGTTGGATTAAATGAATAAACAAAATTAGCTGACATTGTTTTTGAATAGATTAGTATTTATTTTAAGTTGATTGCGTGAACTTTATTAGCAAAATTAATCTACATTGTAGATCGAGTACAGAGCACTTTCATATCGATATTCTTACTGCAACTGTCATGGCCGCCAGTTTCATACTATACGCAAATAAACAAGCAAACAGCTGAATCTTCAGACCGTCGGTCTTACGTATCAACGCGACTTATAGTTAGAATCAATAACTAGTCCGGTTAAATAAAGTTGAGTGAGTCTAATAGTAAGTAATAAGTGTTCCGTCAACTATCTTGGAGCTGTACATCGCGAGTGGTGCATTATCTTATGGCCTAACCGAGTTGTGTCGTTCGGAAATAGGAAGTTTTACTCTTTGTACGGACGTTCTCGTGTTTTACAGGTGTAAAAATTGTTGCCCGTGCGCTCCAAATGAACGTTCATCATATATAAGTTCGCAGCTGATTAGCGCAGTATCATTTGCTCCAACATGGAGAGTGTTGGCGATTACGAATATAACAGCAAAGACCTCATTGGGCATGGAGCTTTCGCTGTCGTTTTTCGTGGGCGGCACAAACGCGTAAGTTACATCATTCCAAAATCATGTTTACATTCTTCTAACGCTGCTGATCCTACAGGATCATTCACTCACTGTGGCCATTAAGAGCATAACAAAGAAGAGCCTGGCCAAGTCACAGAACCTGCTTGGCAAGGAGATCAAAATTCTGAAAGTAAGATGCTAATTAAATATGTATTGCGTTCAATTGTTTTTTAATATGTATACTTTTAGGAGTTAACTGAGCTTCACCATGATAATGTTGTTGCCCTTCTTGACTGCAAAGAATCCACCAACAATGTTTATCTAGTCATGGAGGTAAGCAAGAGTTGATTTCACTTCCTGTTGATCTAGAATTCTCATGCCTGAACCAGCAAGTTGTTCACACTGTTACGCTCTGAAACGTTTTTCATTTTTTGCTATTACTTAAAATTGTAATGCATGACTTTCTCTGAGCTTTCATCGCAGAATATATATTTATTAGGGAATTGTATTACAAATGTCCTAGACACTAATATTATTAACTGACAAACTAGTGCTATAATACTTATGAGTAAATAGTCAAAGCTAAATCAAATGAAGGAATAATGATTATTCTTTGTTCAAATTGGTGTTTGAAACAACGATAGTTGAGAGACGATTTGGGTCGTCAATGTCGGGTAAATCACTTCTAGTTGGGTCGGTCATAATCTCCATAGTAGTAGTTGCTATCACGCAGTTCAAATCGGGGTCCTCAAGTGGTAAACCGTGTTCATCAACTGGTCCTTCCGTCATCAAAGGTTTACTTTCAGAGCGCGGCATCGGTTGCAATTCACAACCATCATTCTGACTGCCATTGGAGATCTCATTTGGTTGTACCACTTGATATAACGACGAAGATTTGCGGTCCTTGTAGACTTTGATTCCAATGAACACTCCGCCCATAATGAGAGCCGCAATTATTAGTCCAATGATGACATTTCTACTTTTTGATTCGTGGTCATCGTCACTGTCCACTTGCTCTGCAAAACAATCACTGTTATTCAATTCTTATGGCAAACATGGAGAACGTACTTTTCTCTCCCAAGTTTAAAGGGTCTTCTTCCGCAGTGTGGCCCTGCTGGTCGTCGAATATTTCATTTACGCCCACTTTGTGCGTTGGAAAAGAGCGTTGCAAATTCTCTTTAAGTATTGGCGCGGATTCGCGTCTTTCTAGATCGGATACTTCTGGTACTGCAATAGGGGGAATAACTTCTGGTAGGGGTTCAATTGGGCTTTCAACTTTCGGCTCTCTTTCTAACAACTCTGGCACCTGGTTTGCTTCAATTTCTCCTTTAGGAATATCGGTTTTCTTTTCACTCGAGACTATTGCTGGCACATCATCGCTGCCGCTCCCTTCAAAATTATTTGGATCGTCACTCATCATATCATTTATCATATCTAGTTCCATATGTGTGTCGCCAATCATAAGGCCCTCCTCCACTATTTCGAACTCCGCTTTGTTGGCTGCACTCATCTTTTCTCGCTTTTGACCCATTGGTGGCACGTTCTCTTCGTTATTCCGGCGTACATCTTTGCACTCTACTTTCCGATCGATATCGATAATCGCCACCTCCATGTCGACATTTGAGCAAATCCGCTTAAGTTGATCATCGTTTATCTCCGATACAATTACTAATTTCGGGGGTGGATTAAACACTTGCACTTTATCTCCAAACTGTAGGTAGGAAACGTGCGTGTAATTACGATTAACCAACAGGGAATTCTCTTACCTCGATTGGATTTCCGCGTAAGTCGAGCACTTCTAGATTATTCAAACTCTGGAACACTTTACTGTTGGATATCTGGTGAACATTGCAGTAGGACATATTTAGGATTCGTGCAGGGCTGATGATGAAGACGCCATAATCGGGCAGTGATAAGGCCTGGTTATGGGAGAGGTCGATTTCTTTTAGATTGGGCGCATTGAAATGGTCCGGATTCACTGAAATGAGTTCGTTATAGGATAGATCAACTTTTTTCAAGTTAGCAAATTGGGAAACGTCAACAGTTGTCTTTAGGCCTCGTGCCGATAGATTCAAAAGCGTGGCTTCGGCGTTCATTTCTTCTTCTTGAATTTGGCCATTTCTGATTATTTAAACGTTAATTGGGTGGTCCAAAACTAACTTAGGGGCAGTGTACTTACATTTGTTCCGAGCAGAGAATGAACAGCAACAGTAGCAGCAGGTTGCGCGACATGGTGCGATGCATTTTTTTCGACTGCTAGCTATCAACTGAATGCACTTCTGGGTGGCTCCTTGAAATTCGCGAAGTAATAATGTTTATTAGATCATTACTAAGTGCGTAGCGATTGGTCGATGTAATAGAAGTATCTCAGTTTGCTGCGTACGTACGTGTATGTTGAATATTTACCTTATCATATTACAGATATGGAAGTTTTTATCTTATTTATATTAGATTAGATTCGCAAGCGCATATACATACTAATAATGAGTGTTCTAAATCTATCTGCGCCCCTAGCGCGCCACGCCAACATTATGCGGTGCATCACCAACCGATTGAAAGATGTTTCAAGTTCGCATGATCCATGGTGTATAACGCATAACAATTATGTTACAATAAACACGGAATTCAAGCAAATGGTGTCATTTTCGAAAATGAACTGTTTATTTACACGTTTGTTTATAGTCGCTACTAATAGTTCAACAGAATACTTGCAAGCTAATTACTCACGCAGTGCAGGGAATCAGATTTACCTTACCAGTGATTAATGATATGAGTTTGGTTTAAACTAATGATTACTCATTACTTTTACAGTATTGCAATGGTGGGGACTTGGCCGATTATTTGGCGGGTATGTTTATTATTAAAATATTGTGTGCTGTTGATAAATAAATATTTAACATTTATTGTCTTTGCATGTTAGCGAAAGGAACTCTCAGTGAAGATACGATTCGGTACTTTATCGTGCAATTAGGTAAGTTTGAAACTTTTTTATTACTCCCATCGCCGCAGTGCGCCGTGAAAAGTTAATTTTGAAAAGAAATTATCTAGCAAATTCAATAATTACAATTAAATGTGTGAATCAAAATTTTATAGCGGATGCAATGAAAGCATTGCATGCAAAGGACATCGTACATAGAGATTTAAAGCCTCAGAATATTTTATTATCGCACGCACCGAACAAGCCTCATCCTCAGCCTTCGGAAATCCGTTTAAAAATTGCCGATTTTGGTTTCGCGCGATTCTTGGAGGATGGCGTTATGGCAGCTACCTTGTGCGGTAGTCCGATGTATATGGCACCGGAAGTGATAATGTCATTGCAGTACGACGGTAAAGCCGATCTGTGGAGTGTTGGAACCATCGTTTTTCAATGCCTCACAGGCAAAGCGCCATTCCAAGCGAATACACCACAAGCTCTTAAACAATTCTACGAGAAGAACGCAAATCTCGCACCGAAGATTCCTCCGGGCACGTCCCCCGAACTTGGCGAGTTGCTGATTGGTTTGTTAAAACGGAATTCTACAGAACGCTTAAATTTTGAGATGTTTTTCAACCATAAATTCCTGCAACGTCGTGACCCGAATCAGCAGCAAATCACAGACATCCTGCTTCCGATGGTATATGAATCGCCACCGAACGTTTATAAGTTACCGTCCCGCATTGCGCCTTTAAAAGTTGGCACACCTCCAAAGGTCATTACACCTGATTCACCAAAGACGACGCCACGCTCTCACCTCAGTTCAAGCCCGGAAGACGATTTCGTTCTTGTGCCAGCCAATTTACCAACGTCCGATCATGATCTATTGGTTGATCAGCCACGATATAGAGCTATAACGGTCGCATCACGGCCCGCTCCAACATCGGTGGCTGCAAGTCCACCAAGGCCGAGTCATCTTCCCATATCCGAACCTATACCAGTACCTACTCAACGCCACGTATACGAACGAATCAATAGTCAGAATGAGAAATCTATGGAGAAATCAATGGAAAAATCAGACGAGCAAGTAGTCGTGTCTCCGACCAAACCCGCGTCGGTTCCACGTTCGGAACCTATCAACATGAAGCGGTCCGAGAATCGGGTCCACCGCGACATTGATATAAGCTCGTTGTCGCCACCGAGTGTGCAATTTGTAATAGGCACCCCACCCGGAGGTGGCCGACGACGCACCTCGTCCAGCAGTTCGCTCTCCGATACTCAGCCGCCACCTCATATGTGGCAAGTGTCCCCAGTTTCCAAAACATTGCCAAAGACAACAATACCATTCAGCACGCGTGCTGTGACCCTACCTGAACTTTCCGACATTAATAATTTTCCTAGTTTGTTTACTGATAACCACCAGTTGACATTTATCGCACCCGACCTGAATGAGGAAACGCTCTTGGAAAAGGAACATAATGAGACACTAGCTAAAATCAACTTTGTACTTGCTTTAAGCAATTGTGTACTTGACTTGGCAGCCGCCCGATCAACACCACTGAGTGCCCTAGTCGACGCCACATCTCCGTTGTATCCACAAACGGAGGTTGGTCGACGGGCAGAACAGTTAGTACTTCTTGTACGAGCTCTTCAGTTGATGAGTTCTGGTTTGTCGCTTGCAACTCAACAACTTAAAAGCGGACAGCTAAGACCCAGTACAACTGTTAAAAGTGGTATGCTTACCTTTGATGCAATAAAAAATTAGAACAAATTTTAAAGGCAAATTTGTTATTTTTAGTGATTTCCACGTTAAATAGTAAATTTCGAACAACGCTAGCAGAATGCAAACAATTAAACAGTACCGGCTTACTCGGAAAAATTGGCACAGAAAACGTTACTGCGGATAATATTCTATACAACCACGCAATACATATGGTAGATGAGGACTGCATGTTACGACTTTATTTATTATTAATTGTTAATGTTTTTAGTGTCAGTCGGCTGCTCTCGATGAACTTTTCGGGAATCCTGAAGAATGCTTCCAAAGATATCAAACTGCACAAATATTGCTTCACAGTTTATCACAACAAGTTCATAACGTAGGAGATAAGCAGCTTCTAATAAAATGTGAGTAGCATAGCACGTGAGGATACTTAATTAGATATTAATATTTTAATTATTCTTTATATGTTTAGACAAAGAAGCTGTGGAAAAGAGGCTTTACGTATTGCAGCAACAAGGATATATAATTCAGGCTGATCTCAATTAATTCGGCGATTGTTTGAAGTTACGTAGTAACGGTAAACTCAGCATGCATACAAATTTCTTTCTTTTCGTATGTATTACACACCTTCGAGTTTTCGATTCAGCGGATTTTATTATTTAAGACAGGTGCCGTATGCAACAAAAGCATCTTCATCAAAGTTCCGTGCATGGCAAAAACGCACTGAACAAACATATTCCTAAATTGTGCACTATATACGCCGGCGTATAGACTTGTGTAGAAGAACTGCTAACAAATTGACCAAGAGACCAACATAAATAACAGAA
>JARJDV010003416.1:0-23655 GCA_030264675.1 Anaulacaspis nigra
TGAATTAGCAATTTGCACATGATTCTAGTGGTTTTCATTCGAATAGAAATACTTGAATGTTGCTCAGCAAATGCATGCAACTAAACGTGAAGTGGAATTGATGTTTTGATCAAGTTTATGATCACTACACTATGTAGAAATTTACATTAGGTTTGAGCCATTTGCGACGTTTTGATCGACTCGTTCAAGGATCCTTCAATGTTCATTAATTAATGCGATAATCGTATAAATAGACATTGAATAAATTGCGTTCGTCTGACCAGCAACAATACGCCGATTGATGCAGTTTATGTAATCGTAGAGTTTAATGCGTTTTTAATTCAATATTTTCATCTATATCATTTGATATTTTACATTCAAAAGTGAAATTTATTATTATTTTATGATTGGTTATGAATTATCCAATAAGTCATTAATAATCAAGTATGGCTGCATTGCTATTAACGCTTTTCCTTTAATAATTAATTAGTATTCGATGCTCATCGTAATTATGTCTTCATAAAGCAGAATAGCGCACTCAGTTGTCCATCTTGGGATGACCAGTCGAAAAACAATCGCACAGCAGTAAGAATTAATTGGTTATACGCATTCTAATGCTTGTGAAGCACACAATGAGCTTCATAAGAAATTATTGTCATCGGAATGCGATGATGCTTCGTATCATGTCAGCGCTTTGCAAGACAAACAGAACTAAATTAATCCACAATCAAGCAAGTGTATGAGAAGCAAGCAAGCATTTAGCATTTAGTTCATTGGAATGATTAATGCCCACGCTTACGAGTATGGTGTTAAGTACTAGGAAGAAAGCCAAAAATGCAATGTGCAATTTTAGCGTTAGTTCTACGTGCTTCTTGTGTGTTTGCGAAGGCAGAAAATGAAAGAATGGGAAGTTGTGCATTGTTAGCATATATGCAAGGCACGTATTTCTTATTTCTGCACAAGTTGCATTATGATAGCGCAGAATTCACCTGCAGAAATGTACACACTTTGTGCCAAGTTGGAAAATACCTCTTTAGAATTGCTAGCGGAATCATAACCATTAGGTTGAAGCAAATTGGGTTATTGTTATTTTTAATAATAATATGAATACGTATTGATGGTTCAAAGTGTACGAAATGTAGGTTTAGTAGCATTTTCATATGTTCAAATGCATACCTACGTGTTATTGTTTTCCGTGAATCAGAAAATTGTACGGTTATAATTGCGATAAAAACAAACATCGTATTACGTGAGCATGCTAATAATAGTTTTGCAAAATTTGCGTTAGCTTGCGGTTTTCTTGTTCAATATATTATTGACATTTCGTTTCGGTCGAACGCTTATTAAAGCGTACGCGCTCATTTCTTTTGCGAATCCGCGTACAATATTTAACCAAATTCATCGCTAAGCAGGGATATAGCAATTTGGAGGATTACATACGTCGTAATACGAGTTTGCAAAGTGACCGGTTCGTTGGCGAAATATAAAAAGAATTACATAAATGTAGTATAATTTATTTGTCTCGTATTTATAGTGCAGCATTTATGACATCATTCGTAATGACAACATTCGCGCGTATACAGATATAAAACGTAGACATTGACTCTGTAGTTTATGTCTGGCTGGACTGCTTTTTGATATTTGCACACACTACGAAGTCATCTTATTTGCACGCATAAAGAGGAGTACACTGCGCTCCAACGCGAAACGTATGTGTGTATAGAGAGTAATTTGCATAATGCCGACGTAATTTTATTGTGGATGTTGTACGTACAAACATTATGCTTAGATAAAACGGCGGATAGGATTCAATTTAGTTGTGCAAATACGTACAGTGGATGAGTGTGCCTTCGCGGGCTGGGTTCAACAACAGGACGGACACGAATTCACTCACTTTATGCTCATGCCGTTTTCCTATGCTATCCTATCGCGCGCGGTCATCACAACTTATTTGACATTGAAAAAAATTATGTAGTAGCATGGGCGTGCGCCTATCGGCGATAGAAACAAAAACGGGTAAACAGGTGTTGTGATTGCCTTCTCTGGTCAACTAGGCTGACATAACACATGAGCAGCAGTCGTAAAAAACGGTTGACATTTAAAAAAGAATCAGCCTTTTGATGATCATCACAAGGATATTAATAGCCTTTAATTAGTTGGGATTTTAAAACGACGAAAATCATTTTGCACTATCTAGGATAGACATGAAGCAATTATGTTATTTGTAAATACAACTTTATAGCTGAGCTGGAGTATTTTAATTATTATTATTGGATTATCGCAATTGTTTATGATTTTCGTCAGTGCGCGCATATAAATATCGAATGAACTCATTTTAGCCAAAACATGAATTTGACTTACGCGATTTTCAATAGCTATCGCAAAGCGTATGCAATTAGCGAAGCCATGGCGGCAGATAAAGTAATGATATTTTAGTATTTTTAGAGTCACGGTAATGATAATAGTGTTCCATGTTTACCTGTGTGAGCTGGGAAATGTGTTTTTGGCTTTTTTCGGATGAATTTTTGCCTAGTGATAAAACATTTTATGCTCGCGTTCGCATCGTTAAAATGCCATTAGTTGTGGAACGCAAAGCAATTTTGCGTCAAAAATTTTGTCTCATGACATCATTCATTTCAATGGGTCATGGCATCGTCACCAACTGTTGTTGGTTGCAGTTTTAGTTTTTAAGGAGAACCACTCGTATTAACTGCACTGTGCACGACTCGTATAATCTCAAGAGTATTCCTTCAATTGTCCGAGTTGCCGTATTAAAGGTACTTAATGAAATTCCGTCCTAGTTTTCAGTTTTAAACTGAAAGCAACACGAGAATGAATTATTATCGTCATTATGCATATTAAATAAATGCGGGAAATATCTAAAACAAATGTAAATTTTAATTAGCATACGCTATGACGTCTTGCACAAATACAGTTTTCAATTTTGCTAATTGCAAAGAATGTTGTTTCGTGCGCGGAGCACATTAATTCATTGGCGCAATGCTGGACGAAAGTGGGTATTCGTAACAACATGATATCATCCATTGCGAAGAGTTACACGCACTACACACGTCTTTGATGCGAGCACAATGCGTAAACACATTACACATATTGCGTTCAGTGTGCGTAATTCTGAAATATGCACGGCAGATGTTTGAGTACTTGCTAGTTGGTTGGTGTTTTTTCGTTCACATGACACGCCATCAAGCAACATTGTATCCCGTATTTATTTTTTCATTTAATGGGTTGTCTTTCTTAACAAGCAAACCTCGCGCCGACCGCAGAGCAAAGTGTGCGTTTCGTAACTGCTTTTCTCAATTTATTGTTAAGAGAGACTTTTGTCCAATAATTTGTGGCTGAGCGTGCTCGACGGTGTATAATTAGCGAGGGGGTGCGTGAGCAGATGCGTTTAAAACGTGTGATGCGCAAAGGTGGCGCGCCCTGTTCGCGTATAAATTTGATTTCACGCCCTAATTGGAGGTAGAGCGCATGAGGGATGATTTAATAATAAAAATTACATTAAGTGCGCGCACGCTCCATTTCCGCAACGACCCGGGAATGGCGGGCGTTTCCCGAATATGATATAAACATTTGTTGACAATCGTTGTTTGGTTTTGCGTTGTGCACAACCATACCATACGATACGAAACTATAGCGTAGCACAACATACACTTCACGAATGGAAATTATAATTACAGAGTCTAAAAATAGTGCGTGCGTTCGCGCTCCTCCAAGCGAATAGTAGTCCTTTGAAGCGCGCATGCAAAACCGAATTTAATGCGAGATCCTCTTTGGTGTTTACTCGCTCGCTGCCATATTACTGCCCAATAAAAAGTAAATCTTTTTGGCGCTGCGTACGTACAATATACAGGTAAGGCGTGCGAATAAATTGTCACTGGTGCCGCAATGTCAAGAGTTAAGAGGATGAATATGCATGCGCGTCTGTTCGAAATTCAGGCCACGACACAAAAGCGTCACGGTCAAGGAAAACGATGCAGAATTTAACGCTTTGTTTTATATGCAATAAAACCGAATGCAAAAAGTACCTACGTATGTATGTTATGTGCACACCGAAATTTCTCTCTGTAGCTCGCTCAGAGAGAATGTATTATTCAGTTGCAAATTTAGTATTCGCCAAGTTGGCGCGTTGGTCGAGAGAACGCCGGTTGCGGGGGCAATTATATTGGAATAGACAAACGGGAATGTGATTTAATTTGGGTCAAGGTAATATTCGTTATTTATGCGCATATCATGATCATTACGAGCGCGCCGCGAATGATAAAACAATGCGCGCGAGTGATGATGATGCTCAACGATCACTACTAATGCACATGTGTTGTTTTTTATGCGCAAAATGACGATTTGATTGAGCATACAATCAAATCACGTAAATGCAATTATTTTGCGGCATTTCTTGAGACATCTGAGGATTTACCACGAACGAAATTCCTGCGCGCATATTTTTATATTTTTGACGATATTATTCGCTGGCAAGCGTACGTGAAAACACGGGAAGTTTTTAATTTGTGAACGAAGTAAGTCATGTGCGTCGGCATGTAACCGACATTTGTAGTGTGTTGAACTTGTAATGGTCGGTGTTACAATAAAACAATTGTCGTAATACACGAAGCAGACGCGGACGCGCTTCTCCTCCTCGGGCTTTTCGCATGTTTGGCGCATATAAACAAAATTCGAAGACGCGTGCGCCCGCTGTTCGACTAACACTTGATGATCTAATAACCAAATAAATAGCGTGTTTAAATCCAGCGTCAATTATTGTTACATGTTTATCGCCTGCCTAATGGTAGCCAGGAAATTCACTCGCGCTTGTAGAATTGTACGAATTGTTTTCATTATACATATAATTCCAACTAACTGTAGATTGCTGTCTTTGAACGAATGCCGTGCGCTCGAAAATTGAGAATATTAACGCGTCGTGTACATGTTCAATGAATAAAAAACTGGGTCATGTTAATGCATTTATGACATTGTGCGTTTTTAGATAAAAAATGGTATTCATATTTAGCGGTTAATCCGTCAAGACGGCGAGGATAATTTATGTGCGAACGTGCAGCTCTCGCGCTCTTTGATGTTGCTGGGGTGTTAGGTAACAGGATAAGGGCGGGTGGATAGACTCCAGACTAGTACACTGCAACGTGCTGCAGCTATTTGCAAGCAGATGGAAGTGAAAAGAAGGATATAGAATCTTGGTAGATTAGTACTGGAACATCGCTTGGCATGGTCGGAAAGGCGGAGGGCCTCGAACTATTGAGATTGAATTCAACGCCGGAAAGTAGGGTACGAAAAGTGGGTTAGCGGCGCAGTGGTGTGCGTGCTGGTATTATGTCAGTGTGGTTGTGCTTGGCGGGGCCGGCGCTACCACAGGCGGTAGCGGCAGCGGTGGCGGCGTTGTGTTGAAAAGGCAACGCCATCACGCACATGCCAGGTCAGGACCATTCCAGGACGACGCGCCGGGGTGGTTGCGGCGCGGACGAAGAGATCGATTTGGATGCGTTCCCAAAGGACGCGTACCATGCGCTCGCTTAATATAGATAAATAACGGGCTGATTTAATAAAAAGCGCATGTTTTCCTCCGGATGTTAGTCGCGAGTGCGCTCTCGTATTTTAATTACGTTATTTGACGAGACTTGTTTTTAATGTATTCTAATTGCAAGCTCGCCTATATTGAAAGTATTGATAATGCAATTACGGTAGTGCTGCACCGTCCATGCATAATTTGAACGAAAAAGCTAAAATGCAAATGAACTTTTTCCGAAAGTCATGAATTTTAAATATCAAGATATTTCCCGCGGAGAACTATAAAGCAGAGCACATTTTAGGTTTCAAGGTGTCTTGACTTTTGCGTTTATTTTATCGTCCACTGAGCATCCATTCTTTATTTGGAAGACACAAAAGCACTCCAACGTGATGGTTCTATGTAATATTCAAACGTTTGTCTTCATTCCCGCATTCCTTCGGGAAGATGTGGTGGCGCAATACAACTGCGAAATAAAATGCAAATTTGTTTTGTTTAATATTCTATCGACTTCTCGAAATTTCATGGAATAAATATCGCTGACTTCACTAGTGGATTACTCACGTATTGTGAGCCATAGCGCTACCGCTATCAATATATTGCTCAAGTTATTATTGTTAAAATAATGCGACTGTCAGAGCAAATCACTAAAGTTCAATTACGCATTGCTCCGTACTAAAGATACTTTCGTTTGAGACGCGGTGGTTCATTTTAATTTATTCAGTCTGCCGCCATCAACTCCTCCGCATATCAGTGCTCTTCGTATGCGCACACAAGTAATTGATGATCATGACCATCAGCGTGAAGGTGATTTATTTAATAGTATGATACTGGCGGAGTTGGCTATTAATTGAATCAAGTGAAAGACGTGCATTAACAATGAATGTTATCATGTTTTTTGCAGCAGGATCCGAATACGGCTTTCTTGAAAGCAGCCCGGGCTGGTCAATTGGATAAAATCGCGGAATACTTGGACAGTGGGACAATACGAGACATCAACACGTCGAACTCGGTAAGTGCCGTATTAAACGTCGTAATGGCGCGTACATTAATCTAACGCATTCTTCTGGTTTTTCCTCCGCAGAATGGCCTCAATGCGCTGCATCTGGCTGCCAAGGATGGCCACGTCGATGTTGTACGCGAGTTACTCAAGAGGAGTGCTATCGTCGATGCAGCCACCAAGAAAGGAAATACGGCTCTTCATATTGCATCACTTGGTAATTAAGAAAATCTTGTTTCTCTATTTATCCTATCGGATGCGGATTCATTCGGTGGCGGCGATGCCGGTGTGTACAAGCATGTGTGCGCGGCGCACCACGAATAGAAATTCAATTATATTCGCGTTCGATTCCTGCGCGCCATTGTGAACCTGTTGGATAATGAATGAACAGGTATAATACACTGGCATTAAAGTTATTGTCATCCCGGTTATTGGAGCGGAAATGAAACACGTGCAATTGTTGTGATGGATTGTCGTTCGTATCTATGAATCAGAACGTTCGGCGTACTGCGTTGCGCTGTCCGCGCCTTTCCATTGTATTGTTGATGATATTCGCCTATTTCAAGTCCGCGTAGTATTGGTTACTCCTTCCAGGCATGTTTATGATGAATGCATATTGAACAAGTGCGTGGTCTTGGCTGGAATTCTAATTATTGTTATTTCCACTTTTAGCTGGTCAAGAAGAAGTCGTTCGCTTGCTGATTCAAAGTGGCGCATCCATCAATGTACAATCGCAGAATGGTTTCACACCATTGTATATGGCAGCGCAGGAAAATCATGATGGTGTTGTTAAATATTTGTTAGCGAAAGGAGGAAACCAAACACTCGCAACTGAGGTATATACATGAGCGCATTTTTTGCTGTCGTTTTGTGTTGGCAATCATTTACGCTGCCTGTTGGCTGATTGTTTTCCGATCTTTTATTGACTTATTGTCTGCCTGTCGACATGGATTTCTAATATTTCCTTCCTCTGAAAATTCAGGACGGTTTCACGCCGCTGGCAGTCGCTATGCAACAGGGACACGATAAGGTAGTTACTGTGCTGCTGGAGAACGACACCAGAGGCAAAGTGCGACTACCGGCTTTACACATTGCAGCTAAGAAGGACGATTGCAAGGCAGCTGCTCTACTCTTGCAAGTAATTTTGGTCGTCAACTTTGTTTCAAGTTCCATTGTTGACTAATGCGTAATTTGTAGAATGAGCACAATCCAGACATTACATCAAAAAGTGGTTTTACGCCACTCCACATCGCAGCTCATTATGGCAACGACAAAGTGGCTTCATTGTTGTACGAAAAAGGCGCCGATGTCAACTACACCGCTAAACACAATATTACGCCATTGCATGTCGCGAGCAAATGGGGTAAAATGAATATGGTCTCGCTGCTGGTCGCAAAGGGCGCTGACATTCAAGCGAAAACGCGTGATGGCCTAACGCCATTGCATTGTGCCGCACGCTCGGGTCATGATCAAGTTGTTGATATGCTGCTTGAAAATGGTGCGCCCATGCATTCAAAGACCAAGAACGGCCTGGCTCCTCTGCATATGGCCGCGCAGGGCGAACACGTGGATGCCGCACGCAGTTTGTTGTATCACGGAGCACCTGTTGACGAAGTAACTGTTGATTACTTGACAGCCCTTCATGTGGCTGCGCATTGTGGACATATTAGGGTTGCAAAGCTGCTCCTCGAACGCGGTGCTGATCCCAATGCACGGGCATTGAATGGCTTTACGCCGCTGCACATCGCATGTAAAAAGAACAGAATAAAGATGGTTGAACTGCTTCTCAAACGTAATGCGAATATTGGTGCTACAACTGAAAGCGGCCTGACTCCGCTTCATGTCGCCAGTTTTATGGGATGTATGAATATCGTCATTTATCTTTTGCAACACGACGCTAGCCCTGATATTCCCACCGTTCGTGGTGAAACACCGCTACATCTGGCCGCGCGCGCTAATCAAACCGACATCATTCGAATTCTTCTGCGAAATGGTGCTGCGGTTGATGCGAAAGCACGTGAAGATCAAACGCCGCTTCACGTTGCTTCACGCCTCGGAAATGTCGATATTGTAATGTTGCTCTTGCAGCATGGTGCTCAGCCGCATACGACGACGAAAGATTTATACACACCATTGCACATTGCAGCTAAAGAAGGTCAGGAAGAAGTAGCGATTGTTTTATTAGAACATGGTGCTGATTTGACAGCTACAACGAAGAAAGGCTTTACACCTTTACATCTGGCAGCTAAATACGGTCATTTAAAAGTAGCTAAATTGTTATTGCAACGTGATGCTCCCGCTGATGCACAGGGAAAGAATGGCGTTACACCTCTTCATGTTGCTGCTCATTACGACCATCAGCCAGTTGCTTTATTGTTATTGGACAAGGGCGCATCTCCACATGCGACAGCTAAGAATGGGCATACACCTTTGCATATAGCTGCAAAGAAGAATCAAATGGATATCGCGACCACCCTGCTTGAATATGGCGCGCAGGGAGATGCTGAATCTAAGGCAGGCTTTACGCCATTACATCTTAGCAGTCAAGAGGGACATTCAGATATGTCTTCCTTGTTATTGGAACATCAAGCTAATCCAAACAAAGCTTCCAAGGTATGTTTCCGTTTAGCCGTTTAGAAAAAATAAATAAAGTTTTTTTTCTTCTTAGAATGGACTGACACCTTTGCACCTGTGCGCACAAGAAGATCGCGTACCAGTATCTCAAATTTTATTGCGTGCTGGAGCGCAAAAAGATGCAAGAACGAAACAGGGCTACACGCCGTTGCATATTGCTTGCCATCATGGACATGTTAATATGGTGCGCATTCTTATCGAACAAGGAGCAGATGTAAATCCTGCGACAACTGCCGGCTACACGCCTCTACATCAAGCAGCACAACAAGGCCATGTCTTAGTTATAAGTTTGCTGCTGAAAAACAAAGCGGATCCGAACGCTGTCACGAATGTATGTATTTTCCATAACCATTTCCTTCATGGTTTATTAATATCTCGTTTTCCATTTACAGACCGGTCACACTGCCTTGGGAATCGCCAACAAATTGGGCTACGTCAGTGTTGTGGAAGAGCTCAAAGTTGTGACGGAAATTGACGTGACTACAACAACAACGGTAAACATTGAAGAGAAGTATAAAGTTGTTGCACCGGAAGCCATGCAGGAGACATTCATGTCCGACTCCGAGGACGAAGGCGGTGAGTTGCTATTTTCAATTCCAACTTTCGTTTATTTGTGGATCAATTGGCTTTTATCTTAATATGTTTAATGACTACTAATACGATTACAATTTGAATTAACGGTGGAAGGAATCTTTAAATTCTTAGAGATATAATTGTACCTTGTTTCTGTGTTTTATTTCACTTCTTTCATGATAACTTAAGGGTGGTGGTGTAATTGTTGCATGCAGGCGGTGCAGATGAGCCTCCTGTAGCTTACGGACGACCAACGCATGCACAGCACGTTTATCTACCTTACTACCAAGGAAATATGAATTATACACGTAAGTAAAGGAGCCGCGTTGAGGTACATTAACGAAATGGTACATTTGGTTTTCATTTAATTCTAATCTGCCTAACACTTGTTGACTATTATTAAATTACTAATCAATTTGTACACTCTTATCGATTGGGAAATCATGTATACACATCATGCAAGTTTTTATCTTATCATGTATTTGCATCTGTGAGCAAATAGGTTGGATAAATCATTCACGGCATACAACGCCCTTTCACGTTGAACCAGTTAACGTTATATTAAATTGCAATGTCTGTTTCTTCAGGCGATGACTTAATGGGCGACCAACAACAGTATAAATATATGACAGTGGACGATATGAAATCGCTTGGGGATGATTCAATGCGATTAGATGTAACGAACGACGAGAAGCACGATATGCGTAATTCGGTCGGTGAGTACTACTTAATCGGTTAATTTCTCTCAATTTGTTCATGCCGGAGTGTCCGTTGTGTCCTATGGGCCGTATTCATCGCCGTCTAATTCGATTTACTACTTGCAGCGCATTCGTACAATAGTGACTACATCATCGCTCCGCAACATATTAAAGAGATGTACACGGCAGCGAATCATGCTGCTACATACCAGCCACCAGATAATGTGGACATTAATAGACAGCCGATTACTGTGGGGTAAGTGATTGCTTGATAATTATACATTTCGTTGAGAGTGTTGGGGCATTCGTGCGCTTCCAAAATTAAACCAATTGAGTGAATTGCAAAATAAGTTAGCGCTATTTTCTGCTCGATGAAAGCGAGGCGATTGCGCTTGGTAATAACCAACTGATGATAAATCTGTGCGCTGTTCAGAAACGATTGAACGTCGAACGTTAAACATGTACATGCTTTAGCAAAAAACATCAACATCTTACAACCGGTGTACCGATGGAAATGCGAAACACATGTGTTTCTAATTGTTGCGATAAACAGCCATCATAACGATGTCTGCCGCTGCCGATGCGCCATTTAAAGGAAATTTTTGTTTTACATTTTGTTCATTTCCACAATCTCCTTTTTGTTTTACATTTTTATGCGTTTTACAAATCCGAGGCTGTAGTTTAGTTTGTTGCTTATGCAGTAACGAGTGGTCTGCGCTAGAGTGGTCGCTCTGCCGTCTGGGTATCTACAAGCCAGGCATGGGGTTGTGCCGAGAAAGGTACCGAAATTGAAAGCAAACACTTAAATAATTGCAAATTATTTACTAATTTTTTAATTCTTTATTATTTTTTGAATATTGCAAGTTTTTTTTTGGATCTAAAACCCACTACCACAAGTGTAAGCACAAGTAATTTAGTTTTTTCCCCACACAATTACTAACAATTGATATGATGTATTTACAAAGCCAAAAACAACGAAGCTATATTTATTATGATTTATTTCATTTACACGGCAAGTGCAGGCACTTCTCATCGAATGTTTGGTGTTGTATTGTATTATAAACTCCAATAATTGGCATTAATTTAAAATTGGATACGGCATGTACATATTTACTTCTGAAACGGCTTATTAATTGAGTTTTAACGCCGTGTTAAGCAAGTGTGAAATGATTACATTTAATTATTTATTAAATATAACAATAGGCACTAATTATGATGATATGATGGACTAACTGATGAACATAAGTACATTTTGTTTCCCGTTTACATGGACTAATAGCAGATTGTCAAGTTGGAGGAAGTAAGTCGGAATGTTGCTACCACGAAGAGCGTCACGTCACATAATCTATGAATGATTTTAATTTAAGTTTTGCTTTTTCATTGTTTCATTTAATTAATAATTTCATTCCTTACAGAAAATGCGTCAGTCGCGCAATATATTTTTACCGTTCTCTAAATTACGCTTTGGTTGTTTTGAGCTTTGTTTTGTGATTTTTTATGAGTGTGTCTGAGTTTAAAATTTTAGTTTGATTATATTTACACACTTTCGTCTTTCACCTGTACGATAGTCATACTGACTTGTGCTTCATCAACACATAATTAATACGTACTTTTTTCCAAGAAATTGACAAATCCATATATTTTGCACAATCAGTTTGACTAAAACACTAAATTTATACTTTTATTTAGACTTTGGATATAAAAATAATGGGTATAAACCAGTTTATTGTAATTGGCACTGGAATTGTTTTAATAGCTTGCGCTTTTGTATTTTGTGGTGTGTAAAGAGCCATCAATATTGCTGCACATGAATATTAATCGATTAATTTAACGCTGTTTGCTAATTGGCATTAATTTGTTTTTTTCTGCTCTTAGTTTTCTAGTTTCCTTCCTCGTTGATGCCCGCGGTGGTGCAATGCGAGGATGTCGTCACTCCGGCGTGCGAGTGATTGTTCCACCACGTTGCGCCGCAAGTCCTACGAGAATTACTTGTCGCTATATTCGACCAAAGCGAATGCCACATCCGCCTCCGCTGATGGAGGGTGAAGCACTAGCTAGCAGAATTTTGGAACTAGGACCAGTTGGTGCCAAATTCTTAGGGTAAATAAACACGATAGAATTGCTTCCTCCTAACAATGCGTGCGTGTATCGTCAGTCAGACTTTCTATTCGGTGCGTTGCTGCAATGAACGCAATGTTTTTAAAGTCTTTTTTAAAACGTTGATTGTTAGGATATAATTATTTATTATACTATGCTTTGCTAACGCACTCACGTAATGTGTTTTTATATATAGTCCGGTAATTATTGAAGTTCCGCACTTTGCTTCCTTGCGTGGCAATCAACGTGAAATCATTGTATTGCGGTCGGAAAATGGAGAAACTTGGAAGGAGCATACATTAGAAGCAAACGAAGAAGCCGTACAAGATGTTTTACAGCACAGTTTCGAAGGAGAAGGTAAACTTCACATTAAGTTTTTAATATCAGTGCGCCGAGAACAGAGCAAACATTAACTCATGGAATTTTGCAGAGCTAAGTAAAATTGACGACTTACACACAAATCGCATTACGAGAATTTTAACAAACGACTTTCCGCATTACTTTGCTGTTGTGTCGCGAGTCCGCCAAGAAGTACATGCGATCGGCCCAGATGGTGGTACGGTTTCGAGTTCAGCTGTACCAAGAGTTCAGGCGGTCTTTCCGCCGAATGCATTGACCAAACGCATTCGCGTTGGTTTACAGGTATGTGCGCGCGTTTGACTGATTGCCTAATTTAATCATCAACTTCAATTATGTTATAGGCTCAAGCTATTGAGCCCGAGCTCGTATCGAAATTGCTTGGCCATAGCGTTGCTGTTTCGCCGATTGTGACCGTTGAGCCGCGTCGGAGGAAGTTTCATAAAGCCATCACGCTCAGTTTGCCTGCTCCAAGGGCGCACTCGCAAGGAATGATCAACCAATATTCCGGCTCAGCGCCAACGCTCAGACTTCTGTGTTCAATAACAGGTATGTGTCACAATTGTCTTCTGTTGTCACACTTGGATACGTTGTCTAATTTGTTTTGTTTGCAAAGATCTTCATTACTAAACTTTAAATGTGTTGTTTGCGATTCCAATCGCATGTTTTCTCTATTATTAATCGTTGTGTAATTTTAGTTAAACACCATAATAAAAAGAATCAAGCAATTGAAATATGAAAGTTTTGGGCACACCGTTTAGAAAACGCACTTCGGTTGCTTGATTCTCAATTTGCTTGTCTCACTATATCATTTTTTACGTACTTGTTTTCCTAACTTATTATTGAGAATCAGTGTTGAATGGACTTGTTGCAAATTGTTATGTTCGTATACATGCTTCGCGTAGGAACTAAATCAGGTAAATTTAGTTCCATTAATCTCTTCCTATTTTGAGTTCTAATCTTTAATGTATTAATAACAGGAATGCAAATCATTCTCAATGCATCGCATTGCTAATTAATTTTTATTCAGGTGGACAAAATAAAGCCGTTTGGGAGGATGTTACTGGATCCACAGAATTGTCGTTTATTGAAGATTGCGTATCTTTTACGACTACCGTCTCTGCGCGCTTTTGGCTCATGGATTGCCGAAACATCGCAGATTCCGCAAGGATGGCTACAGAGTTATACACACAAGTATGTCTTTATTACATTTCTTAATCACCGTTAATTTTAATAATTAACTATTTCTGAATTAGGCTGCGCACGTGCCATTTATGGCAAAATTTGTAGTGTTTGCAAAGAGAGTTAGTTCATTGGAAGCACGAGTGCGCGTATTTTGCATGACTGACGATAAAGAGGACAAAACCCTCGAACACCAAGAACACTTTAAGGAAATTGCAAAGAGTCGAGATATTGAGGTTTTAGAAGGCAAAGACATCTACATGGAATTCGCGGGTAATCTTGTGTCTGTTATTTCGTCGGGTGATCAGCCGCGCCTGAATTTTAAAGCGTTCCGTGAAAATCGTATTGCTTTTACGATGCGTATTCGTGACCAAGACGATGAACCCGAGGGTTGCATTGTTTTTATGACTGATCCAAAAGTTGCGCGTGGAGAGCCAAATCAAAAACCACTTTGCAAATTGAAAATGATTATGCCAAAGGATATTTTGCCTGATCGGGATTCGCAATCCGATTTATTATCGATTGACAAAGATCATAGTTTCTTGGAAACCAAAATTATTGACACGGAGACTATTCATCGTGCCGATTTTCGATTGACCGATATTTGTAACTTATTGGAAAATGATTGGCTCAAGTTGGCAACCGAACTCGAAATATCCGATTCGGATATCGAACTTATTAAAGAAGAATATCCAGATAATCAGTCACAGCAAGCGATGGTAATGTTCCGATTGTGGTTGCGTCAAAAAGCCAACAAAGCAACAGGTAATAGACTCGAACAAGCATTGAATGCGATTGGAAGGGAAGATATTGTTAAGAAGTGTATTACAAACTTGGAACTTGTTACTGATGATATGGAACAAGCTTTGGCAAAAGTTAGGCTGGAACAGACAGAATTCGATCATCTAAAAGATGAATTAGGACCATCAAGAGATACTTCGTTGAAGCGCGATTGCAGCTTAAAATTGACTGGTAGTCAAGATGAACTGGATATAAGTGAGAAATATGGTAATTTATTATTTAAAAATAACTTTCAAGTGTACTTAGCTTGCATACATTACAGATGAAACAGAAAAAGATGTAACTGAAACAATCAGCGAGTGTGTGAGTAAATCAAAACATGAATCTTCAGTAACATTGCCAAATTTATCATTGAACATTGAGGATCATACAAACCAGCCGGCTACTGCTATTGAATGCGAAGTTCCTCAAACTCCGAATGAGTGCATTATTGAAAATATTACCGAACAGTTGCATCAGAAGTTGGATGGAACTATGTTGAAAGTTGACCCAACAGCGAGTACGCCACCTCCAAGCCCCGCAGAATATGATCAGACTTCAATTCCCAGTCAAGGTAATTTGTTTTTTAATTTTACATTATACGTAGTTTGGTAATTTGTTCTAATGCATTCCAAGCAGTTTTGTATTGTATTGGAAGCGCACCAATTTACCAAATTAAACGAAAAAATTACAAGTGACACTAATCACTTCACGTTCATCATACGTTAGCGCTTCAAAAATTAGATGAACTTGTATAATTATTCGATTTTTCCGAACATACTCACCTTGTTTGCGTGCACATTTTTTACACTTACTTTCGTATGTTAATTTATACATATTGGTGTCGGTTTGTGGTCTCCTTTTTCGTAGTATTTTCTATTATTATTTTGTTGTAAAGCCCTCATTGAGACGGAACGGATATGTGCTTCTGCAGTTGATCCCATTGCGGTGCTGAAGAAGAACGTCAGCGACACGTTGTCGTTTTTGCACCAAGAGCGAAATGATTTTCTGCCAGTTGAAGATGAAGTAATTCCTAGTCGCAAAGATGACCATGTCTCTTTGAAAATTGATTTGGACAGCATAAAAAAGAAAGGCCGTAATGATATCGAAACAACTGCAGCTAATGAAATTGGTGAAGTTATTCGGCAAGCGGAAGAAGTTGTTAACGAGCTACAACATAATAGCAGCGGCGATATATCAGCAGCAATCAAGAGCGAAGAAGCGTTTAGATTTTTAGAAAATGAAGCGTCTTCGCCGATAATGGAAACGCGCACCGTTTCATTTGAAACGAAAAGTAGCAGCATTCCGATTGCAAAAGCACGTATAACGTCCAGCAATCGTACTGATGACGAAAAGGATAAAGATTTAGAACGACTTTTAGAAGATCCGGAAATTTTGAGTAAAATACCAGTTAGTTTAAAAGGTGGTAAAGTCAAAACAATAAAGAAGCATTCAAAAGATCCTCTAAAAGAGTTTACGAAACTAACTCTAAACTGGGATGAAACAGATATAATTGAGGATGGAAAGTCACCCTCCCCAAATAAGAGCAAAATACCAATTTTGTCGACTAGTGGCGAAACAAACACAACAACAGTGACTACTACAACAATTACGAAAGTCGTTGGTGGTGAGCTGGTTTCACCTGACTCTAAGGCATCGAAGAGTAGCACTATAGATTCAGACTCCGAGAACGATAGTAGACTTAGTCCGCCCCTTAAGGGCATTCTAAAGAAGACTAGTATGCGAACTATAGGAAGCTCTAGCGGCTCAGACGTTGCGTTGCACGAGGCTGGCGCAGAACTTAGTGACAGCGAATCAGGTAACTAGAGGGTCTTTAGCATCAACTCAATTATTTATTGCTTAATGCTTGTTTACCAGATATTAATCTTTTCTTGTCTTCAATAATGATCTTTAACTATTTCAAAATTTTATTGCGCATGATGCGTATGCGATTTTCGATTATCTGCACATGCATTTTGATGCACGTGCCTAACGAAAACGTTAAATGTTTATTTTGGTAATCTTAATTATTTTATTTATAGATGTGAACGAGTAATGTGTCTCTCTAATAATATTGTTTTTATTTTTCTATTTTTTGCACTCTGTTAACCCGAAGCGTGTGTCTCAGAGTATGGAACTAGATGGCATGCAATTGTCCGAATAGCGCCTTTAATCGTTCTGGCGATAAGCATGTTATTGATGGCACTGCTAGCTAAATAAACCAAAGTAATTTATCCGAATTGCATTAAATGCGGCCCAAGCCAAATGCAGAAATGGTATGCAAATTACGTATAAAACCATACACGTGATTACTGTATATCGATAACATTACCAATACAAATTATGCATTATACAATCGAATCAGTATACCTTCGTAATTCAGCTTTGTATAAATACAACATGCGAAGCACCAATTTGTTTGGTTCAAATGTTGTTAATTTGACGCGATCACCATCATGCGACACATTAAATCTTTTATTTTCTCGCATTTTTGGGGCGCTATTTCAAATTTTCAAGTATTGGATATTTGGTAGACACATTGCATTGATTATTGATTGCCCTCTATATAAACTCTGTTCTATATCCAGCTTATTACTTAAGTGCTCAAGCCTATTGAATATATGATTTTGTGGGATTGAATTATTTTGTGTTTGCATATTATCGTTATTTGATAAGAGGCTGTTGCATAGTGTGATTATTGGCTTAGCAGCGTGTTGTAGTTACATACATAACACTAATTTTATCTATTGTTTGCCCTTTCTAGTTAGAGTGGAATGCGCTTATTAATATTTCAAATTAATGTTGTTGTATCACTCACAAATCAGGCTTACTGTAATCAAAATAACTATTACACAAAACATTTAACTCTAACACTCATTCGTAATTCAATACATATCAATTCAAAATGCTTCATCAAGAATATCATGAAAATTGATATTTTATGAACATTTGAATTTATTAACAAATAATATTTGTTATAATTTTAGAATATATTAATTTAGCATGATATATTTGTAATTTATTATTTTTCTAGACGATTTTTACCATCCTGAACCATAATAAATGGCCGCAGATAATGCATCCAGTGACTGCCCCAGGTAATAAAGGGAAATGTCAGTTGTTTAAAGATATTAATGCCTATCATTTCAGTGAAGAATATCCCTGAGATTAATATGGAATTATTGCCAACTAGCCAATGTTAATTTTATACGTGAATAAGGCTAACAGCGAGTTCAAACAATATTCAGCAAGAAGTATTATACATAATCATGAGATTTTTCTTGGTGATGAGGAACTGAGGAGTTGACAGTTATCTTGTCTTGATTTATTGTTATTTACTTTTAACACAGTGTTTGCGTTCCTTACATATTTTATTATCTAACAGCCATCGTTTTAAAGTACTTGTTGACCAAACTTTAAATGTCGCATTATTATATAAAATGCGATAAGATTTTTGAAATCGTTACTTCTCCATTTGGTTACAGTTAATATTAAAGCGCGTTCATATTTAAATTAGCTTTCGTCTTATATGGGTTCATTTTTTCATCGGACAAATTACTCCCTAAATAATAATACAAAACAAACGTCACAGTTATAATAATATATTTAACAAGATTTTATTAAACAGTTGAGAATGAAAGTAGAGATTATATAATTATTAATATATAAAAATAGATTTTAATATATTTAAAAATTTATCTGACTTAATAAGGAAGATATAAAAATTAATAACTGTTCATTCTTAAATTATAATTATGTATTAGGATTACTACATCTTATATCTACAAAATAAATAAATTAGTTGCTTAAACTATATAGAGAATAGCATTGTTTTAGGGTTAACAGTACGTATATAAATAAACGAGTGGTAAACTAATTTTCTTTATTGCAATCAGAAATTTGAATTAAACAGCGCTAAGCACTTCTACCTTACTATCTGCTTCTGTATTATTATTTACTGCATTTAAGTTATCAATTTTAGTATTTAGCATATTATTAGTAAAAACTGCCGATAATTTTGCAACAGTTCCAACAGCTTTGAAACGCGTTTGCGCTATCTGTTTGCTAACTTTTCTTTTCCATTGCTCGTCTCTTGAAGGCATTTGCGCCAAATACGCATTCATGTCGTTCTTTAATGGATCCAATATTGCCAAGACTGAAATACAACCATCTATGGTTCCTAGGACTAATGCTTTACCATCAGATGTACTTTCAATGGCAGTTAATTCTGCTTGACATCGGTAGTTAGCAATCATTTCTGAATCAAGCGTGCGGAATACACGTAATGTTTTTTTGCCGCTGTGATAGTAAAGCACGTATTCATCTGTCTTGTTAAACATACAAATGATCGAAAATACTCCTTCTGCTACTTTGGGAATAAAAGTTTTCTCACACTGCCCTTTCTTCAATTCTATAAGCTCAAGTCCTCCCCTTGCGGGGGCATACAATCCAAACTTACCATCTTTGGTGCTGATGCCGCCCCATTTAGGGACAGTACGCAAATATTTCTTTGATTTTATATCAAAGATTGCTGTTTTATCCACAGAAATCACTCCAATAAGGTTTGCCTTTTGAGGCATAGCCACCAATCCATTTACGTCCTTAATTCCACTCGCTTTCAGCGAGATTTTAGCCATAAATGCTCCTGTTTTTAAATTATGTACATATATGCAATTTTTATTGTTTTTAGCTTCTGTTCCAGCGAGAATTAAGTGCTGATTATCTGATGTGATAACAGCAGATTTAAATGGTACGCCAGTGATTGAGCGTACCGGGTACGTAAAGCAATATTCTTGCAAACCATCTAAAATGCATTAAAATTGTTTGTGTGTTTACAAGAGTAACGGGACTTATTACCTGGAATGTTCCTAACGACTACCGTGGCATCAACTTTCATTACATCAGTTCCAGGAGGATTACTTGGCTTTGAAATAGTAAGTACTTTAGTTCCTTCATCCATTAAAGTAAGCTGTCGAATTCCAGCTTGTTCCACTTTAAACGAAACTTGCTCCGTTAATCTAAACCAATAGATTAAATTTCCAGACTCGGCTGAAATTATATAGCGTCCATCAGGAGTCATTTGTGCATGAGTTACGATAGCTCCTAGAGGACTATCTGCAAGTTTAGATAATAATTTGCCAAGCCGAAGATCCCAAACACCCACGCAATTACGCGTCGCAGTAACTGCCAAACTTAAATCGCCGCTCAAACTAATAGAATCAATTTGCAATTCATGCCTATCGATTGCGTGTACTTGTTCGAATATATTGTTGATATTCCAAACTTTAACAGAGCGATCAATTGAAGAAGTTACCATACTATTCCAGTTGCCAATCGTTAACGGTTCAAGTTGAATAATGCGGCCGAAGTGCGCATCCAAAACCTTCATCAATTTAGTCGTTTTTATATCCCATACGTATAAATTTTTTCGTACACCTGCAATCGCATAATTTTTTTCTGCGCTTAAAACAATAGAATTTGATCTGCACATTTTCGTCGTAATATTTCTAGTCGCATAAGGTAATGACAGAAATATTGGTTTTACAGAAACGCGTTCGGTAATTTCGACGTTAACATCCCAAATAACAAAACCATTGCTGGTGGTAGCTAAAAGAATAATGTTAACATGCAATATTTATAAGGGATTTTATCTTTTACCGAATAATATATTATTTTCCTTGTTTAGTTTTAATTGCAATATCATTTCGGTATCATCATTCTCGCATCTTGGCAAATCTTGCACCTTAGACCAAGATTTCGTATCCCTGTTCAGCGTGTATTCTGATATTCCATAATGTTTTTCGCCCGTGCATGTATAAACAGAATAATTATCATTCTTGAAAGCAATTGCACTAAAATACATAATCATTAAGTACTGAAAATTGTAATTTGTAAACTAGTGATATTACCTATGGAATTCAAAGGACGCGTATTCAATGCCATCATACACATATTCTAGCAACATATTATCATTATCGATATCATTCATCCAGTAAATTATACGATAATTTCGTTTATCAAAGAAGAACATATTTAAAATTGTCCATTCGTTATCCATATAAATAGAATTCATCTTGTCCAGTTCATTGCCGCGCATATCGTAAGTAACCCATGTTTTTTGCCCGTAAATAAACAGATTATGATTAAGCAAAAATGCACCCACTACTGGCAATATTATCTCTTTAACTTCTTCCTGTTTACCTTTGACAGGTTCTCTAATTATTGATTCATTTTCATCAATATTATCTTTGACTTTCAGTGGATTATCAATGATTGTAAATTCACTTGTCAGCATATTTAATAACACCGTCTGAAACAAAATTCCTTAGTTGAGTAATTTTTAAGATGATTGCAAATTTTACTTGATTATTATTTGTATATGCCGCAGCCCATTTATTATCGGGACTCAAAACCAATTCCTGAAGAATGCCTTCTATGTTAGGATTTACGTCGCGTGTTAAATCACTTGTTGCTAAATCCCAGGTAATGAATCGATTCGAAATTGAAACCACATAGCGATAATCTGTTGTTAAACAAATTGAAAACACCGCAAATTGATGTCCTTCCAAAGAGTATTTTAATGGACCTCCAGGAGTGTGCGAACAATGGTAAAGAGGTAGTAAAGCGCATTGCTGTGGACCTTTTAAATCGCAATCATTTAATAACATCTTAATATTTGAATTAAATGCAACTTCCGGCAGCAAACGGCCCACAAGTTGCGGAGCTAACATATCAGGATATTGGCCAAGTACCGCTCCGCCCAGACGCAGTGCATCCGCAACTAACATTAATTCTCTTTTGGCTTCTTTGCCATCAATATGACTAGATGCGTCTTCATAGTCGGAAAGAATTGCCTGCAATGGGCAACTGCAAAGTTTTCTATGTAACCATTCGTAATTAAATAGAACATTTTCGTACAAATCCTTGAAGCGTTTAGATCTTACCAAATGGAATGGTAATTCGCCAAACTAAAAATTAGATTTCACAGCATATTTCTTGCCAAAATTGTTTTACTTACCTTTCTTAAATTATAACGAGTTACTTTACCATCTTTGCCATAGAAAACTAAGGGTTGTACAGGTACTTTCCTGTCTGCAATTCCTTCCTTGTCAGCCAAATTGAATCTATGTCGTTGAATCTCTGTATATTTAAATGGTTTTGGTTTACCACCACCCCAAATTCCCAAGTAGTAATCAGCGATCATCGAGTGAAAGTACAGTGCCATGTTTTGATTCTTGAAATATCTTTCTTTTGCGGTGTCCCGAAATTGTCTATGATACCAATTCATAACGCTTACACCATCAGCTTCTCTTTCTGATAAATAGTTCGGCAAGTCATTACGAATACGCGTCCATAAAAGTGGAGGAATACGCCTGACGGGGGGCATGTGGTACTGGTAAACATCATCCAAAACTTTATCATCTAATGAAATTAGATCTTCCAGTTCAGATTCAGATAAACCACTTTTTGCTGCCGTTATATAAGCCAAAGCATGAAATACCAATAGCCTTCCGTGCTGCTTCTCAATTCTTTCGAACAACATCATAATCGAATCCATAACAGTAGAAGCTAAATGAGTGTCTTGCGGTTTTGTGTAACTTCTCCAACGGCATACTTCAGCAAAAACTAGCTTGATAAATATTGGTAGAGAGCATTTCTCAATTGCATTTGATACTAAACGCCATTGGTAATTACTTAAATCGCGACAAGCTGTTTGCATCCACATCCTTGAAGCCCCAGTAAATTAAATTAATTGAATGATATAAATCTTAATGGAAACTTACTTTATCACCCGCATAGCTAAATCTTCACCTAATGGTAACACATCCAAAAAGTTCTTATCTCCCTCTATCATCTTGCGCAAAATATGATACTCTTTGGAAACCTCTGGATTATCGTCTTCGTTAGCACAAGTAACGATTATCTGAAGTCAGAAACGAAGGTAAAGTTATACGCATATTACATTTTTTATCAAGTACTTTAATATGTTGTGGCAATCTTGTCGGGAGCCAAGACACTTTATTTCCAGTTGTTGTTCCTGTTAATTGGTCAACAGAATCTAAGAAGAAGAACATTGGTTGTTCTTTTGTTGCCATTGTCAATAACTGTTTAAAGTGCGCTGTTAATGGTACCAAATCATCCGGAATAGTATCAAACGGTAACATAAAGTTGTAAGAAATCTGTAATTCAAAACAAGTAAATCATTTAAGCATTCAATTAAATAATGCTTATATACTTGTTGACAAATAGATATCAAAGTTGGAGTAAGTGCGCTCGAATCAGGAGTAGTTCCCAAGTATCTTATAAAACTAATTGGTTTCGCCCCCTTAAACCACATACTTGCTGTTGACATTGCTGCACTTTTAGACAATAAGGATGTTTTTCCACATCCTCCTTCTCCATATAAGACAAACGGTTTATCATCATCACCAATCATATATTCATGAATACGCTCAAGCTCTTCGTCGCGTCCATAAAACACTTTTACGGAATTATTACAGGCATGTAAATGCTGGAGAATTTCAGTAACAATTTGACCTTGCGGACTGGAATCTTCTTTTCGCATTGCGCGATCCACAAGCTTGATAATATTCTTGTAAAAGTGCGTTATAAAGTTTTTCAAATATTCGCCATGAGTTTCGCTATCCAGCCCTTCGCGACCAATCCATTCAACTGTGTATCTAAAAATGGATATAAACTTATAAATATATGTCGGCGTGCATGCAACAATTAGGGTTGATGGTGTGCGTGCACTACGATTATACTACGCGACAGCAGGGTCCGGCGGTGACCAACGATCCGCGGCAGTACTCGCGGCG
>JARJDV010003425.1:0-32099 GCA_030264675.1 Anaulacaspis nigra
CATCATCTTCTCAACCTATTATCACCGACTGTGAACTGTCATAGAGATGTCACAAGCACTTTGCACCTTGCTTGACAAATAAACTTCGTGTCAAAAATTAAATGACCATTAAAATTAAAGACTTTAATATAAATTTAAATTTAGTTTTAAGTCATTTTTACGTGTGAAAATTAATGATTTTTTTAAAAATCCTACTGTATTAATCGTTATAATTTCATTTTTTCCTGGAAGCGCCACTCTTAAGTTGTGTTGAACAATAAAATACGACGTTGTGATTTAGTGATGATCTTAAACAAGTCATTGGATTTGGGAATGATTTGTAACTTAACCAAAAATATTGAATTTACGATTGCATATATCGTAATAGTTTAAATCCAAATTATTAATAATTTAATTCGACAGTAATTCATAATGGTGGGTACATTCTTGCATCGGTCTTTGCTGACGGTAGGATTTATATCGTTATTCCATGCAGCATATTCAGCAGCGCAACGTAAGATATTATTTAAGTTTTAATTGCTTGATATCTATAATAACACTCATTTGCAGACAGATCATATTTAAGAATAATTGAGCAGCAATTTACACATCTTCCTGTTGACGTAAGCTGTTATCTAATTACTCATTTCTTTGTCTAATTCAATTCCTTTTAGATTATTCTTCAAGCTGTCATTTCTCTCTTCATTATAATGATTGGTGTCTTACATGTTGCTGGTGAATTCAAAGAGATCAAAGCATCAGCTGAATTAGAGGAAAAGTCTTGGGATTCTTATAGAAATGTGCCATCATTCTATTCTTTTAATCATAGAGGTAAAACACTTTCACCTCAATACATAGCAAATTATTAACTACTAAAGAATGTGACAAAGTCATTTGATATCAACTTTTATAAAGCATTTATTCAAATAGTTAATAGATTCACTTAGAGTAATTGATATTTAAACTATTGCATATGAGTATTCAACTCCTCTAAATGCTTGAAAATACAGCCAAGAGATTGCGGCAAACTCTGTATGATGATATAGACAAAATAGACATTTCACAACATTATCAATACAACTTCTTCATTTGTTCATATGTGATGAAGAATATTATATTCCAAGGTCCCATTCTCACCCATGTTGGTATGAATCCTTTGTAGAATGCCCAAACGCCTTCATTTCTAAAAGTTTGCAAAAAGCAATCTGCTGTTCCAGTATACACATTTGAGTTAGGCACTAAACATTTCAATTTTCTTTGGTTCATCAGTCTTGTCTAGAACACAAAATATGTTGCCATTTGAAATTGAATGGATTCTATGATATTTACCCTGACAACATCTATAGGTGTAGAAGCAACTGCACTACCTAAACTGGCTAATACACTAGAACTAAACAAAGATAGTGATACTTTTGAACTTCATGGTAAACAGTGGATACTTACATAAAATGATTGGATACTTGATCACCAAAAAGATTCATTAAATGACTCTTACAGAAATCATAAACTGGCAACTCTACAGCTGCTATCACTGCTGCTCTTTGAGCAGTTGGACTAACACCCTAAAAATCATATTTATATAAATTATATGACAATTTTTAAGAAGTTGACATACCCTCCATAATCCAGCAATTCCTTCATGTGTATATACATCTTTAAAACATCCTACTAAACTGACATTGTTACCTTGAAGACCACCAACTTGCATTCTCACTTTTAAAACATCTGTTGGATTTGCAATTGCACTTGACACAGCACCAGCAACCACTGCACAACAAATATTTATACTAACACTGTCTTCAGGATAATGTTGCTTAATAATAACATCTTTTAATGTATAGTAGGTGCCAAATTTGATAGTTCCATAAGTTGCTTGTCTTAAGACAGCTGGCCATATGCTACAAAGTAATTAAAATTGAATATCATTAAGTAAATCAAGTAATAGATAAACAAACCCTGAATATAGTGCCTTGACACCTTCTTGTTTAACAACTTTGAGAAAGCAATCAATCATTCCATTATACTTTAAAGTTGCATGATTCTTGTCCAACTTTTGTCCTTGAATTTGAAGTCTGGTTTTTGTTAAATCAATTGGAAATGTTCCTATGCAGAAGAGGATTAAGTGAAATAGATGTTGATTCTTGAATGATCCTTGAGATAATTACCAAATTCAGCTATACAGGAAGCTAATCCTCCATAAATAAAAGGTCTCCAGTCCCTATCTCCCATGCCAAATTATGGATAACAAATTTCTAAATGTATTAGTAAACTTTTTCTTTAGATCACAACTAATTATTTCGTTGATTGTTGCTCAGGATTCTATTTGTTGCAGCCAAATGACCTCCAATCTTTTAGGATACTTATCACAGCGTCAAATAATCTTTGTTAATTGTAATTTTACGGATTATTGCAGCAAAATGTGTTACGCGGTTACTGATAGCAAGAGCTGACTAGGTTATAAGAGTTCGCAGAATTCCCAGGAATTGCGAAACTCGTCACACGTGCGGAAATATAAAGTTTATAACTATGTTGTATATGCATTTTCAATATAATAATTTCAACAAACGTATTTTAGTGTCCAAACTGATAAACTTATAATAATAGGGTCGTTATTGTGTTTACGCTAGTTGATTAGTTTTTACTGCATAAGAGGTTGCATATAGAAAAGCTTAGAGTTGATTTTTTCTATATTTTATATCAAGCGAAAGCATTGTGGCTTAACTTCACTTGTGATGGCCAGTGTTTTGGGCCTGTGCCAGATAAAATTGGCTAAAGATGTGTTCAGGACTATGTTAAATACCAAATGAGTGTGAAATAATAATTTAAATTTTTATTAAAACTTGATTTATATTCACTAAGATGATTGAATGCACTTTTGAAATTCATTTAGTAACTTATGAATATTATTAAATACAATTGAAATATTACTTTGAGCTTGAGCCCACTGTTTTAACTTCTCTGGATGTGGATAGAAATTAGTTTGTATATCATATATTTTCTTGACTTTTAAGTCCAAATCAATGATGATGGGAAATTCACTAAGTAACTTACCATCATCTTTAAACACAATAGTTAATTGAACAATTTCTGAATTAGGATACCTCACAATATCAATAATTTTCAATTGGAAAACTTCTTCATATGAGTTTAAAATTTGCTCCATCATTGGCTCAGCTGATTCACCAAACACATCCTTAATACTAGTCAATTTGTTGTCAAGATTGTTGTAACAGTTGATCAATTTTACAGCACCATTGATATCAGCAATTAGATCACCTTTAGTAGAAATTTTAGTGACAGCACTATCAAGTGTTGATGTAATATCTGTTACCAACTCCTTTTCTTGTTTAATCATATCTTGATACATTTGTACTTCATCTTCAAATATGCTCATTTCTTTTGCTTTAGTTGACATAAAATCATTATTGACCTGTTTAAGTTTTTCCAGAAAAGATGCATAAATCTTTTCACATTCATCTATAAAAATTTTATTGAGTACAATAACATTACACCAATTCTGACTTACTCATAGTATTGTCCATGATGAAAGGATTGTTGATATCAATTTATTCAGTAGCCCACTGATAATTATTTACTTTAATTGGCAATTTAAGCAATAATTTACTAAAACCGCATAACTGTATTTAAGGTTAGCTAGCAAAACTAACGGATATTGAAATTCGTTGTAGATACCGATAATCTCGAATTCTCCCCTATAAAACAGAGAGGGCGCTGTAATGTTGATTTGACAAAAATTAATTTACAAATGCAATTTAAGAAAAGTTAGAATTTAATTATCTCGAAACCGCACGTGCAATAAATTCAACGCGAATTAAGATTCGCAATGCGTACATAAATTAAAATTATAGCAATTTGCGCAAGTTTATCAAGAATTTAGGCCGCACGCCGTAACCATAGCCGCCCTGTTTCTTCTAATTTTCGTGTTGGAATTAAATTTTACGAGCGTGTATATGACGCATTGTTTTAATTGAACGCTAAATGAGCGGCACCATCCCGCGACGATCGCTGCTAATGAAATTCACACGAATTACCAAACAATCCCCCGCAAACAACATTTCACGCGCGCTGCAAAGAAATGAAGTTTGGGGGCGTAGTGCAACGTGCTCTAGCGCCAAGATGCTTTAATAAATAGTAATTAAAAGTACCCCGCGCTGATTATGATTTACCATTTCTAATTAAGCGCGTTTTCATGTTTCGTACGCCACGAAACACAACCATCAATTAACCACACAACAACCACCACATCTTAACCAAAATGAATGCAATCATTAATGATCATTTGTTATTAATGGATTCGAATGTTTTGAGGTTAGGTATATTGACAGGTGTTTTAACGCGAAAGATTTGTCTATTGGCGATTTCGTAGAAATTCGAATCATTACCGAACTGAATTTTCACATAACGTTGAAAAGTCCAGCGAAAAAAAACGTTTTGGGACACAATCGGAATAATGCAATGAGGAGGAACGTAAAGAATGAGATGGCAAAAGAGTGAAAGGGCAAAAATCATTGAGGCGAAACATTTATTTGTCTCTTGACTTTTGTGCATTGCATTGTATTGCCGGCCGTTGTGTCCTTTGCACTTTGAATAAAGCGTGTGTACGGTGATAAATTGTCTTAAGGGATCCCTGCCGACTTTCTCAAGGGTCTCCACGTTCTACAGGTGTATTCTCTTCAATTCACCATGTGTATTGGTGATTTGAACTGGCCGCAACTCTATATACACACACAAACACACAGACATCGTGTAGTGTGGCAAACATACAGATTGTGCAAGATTGCGGCGACCTCTAGGGTAAAAGATTGATTTGTATTTTATATACTCGCTTCGTTTGTTTTCATTTCGTTGTTTGGGGGTGGATTTCTGATTTGTGTGTGTCCGTCGGACGCGCGGATCATCCATAACCTATTATTGTATTGCATAAAAGCCGTAATATTACGGTGGGAAATTTTTCGAACTGAATGAATTTCACATTTCTTTTTCGTTATCTATTCAAATCCACATCGATCATTAATTATGAAATAATAAACGCATTCTTCCACTGTCAAGTGTGGCATTTGGTGAAAATATCAAACACTACACGCAGTTTGCTTTGTGATTTATATGCGAACAATGCAAAGTTAACATTTATTTGCAAGACGGAATGCAGTTTAACGTCTGGATTTAATATTAACTGCCTTATTGTTTCTGCTTATTTGTTGCACGATTTTCCTCTTGTTGCCGTGTGTGTTTGGCGTTGACAATCAAAACGTGATTGATTCATTTCGCTGTGGTGGCGCATTGCAAAAATTGCGCAGTGGAAAAAGAGTTGAACACGTTACGGTCGACACCTTTTGCAGATAATCTATAGTTAAGATTTTCGAAAGAAATAAAAATTTCCTCGCGGCGGCACAAAGTGACAGTTTGACAGTGCAATAATAAAACGAATACGAATTGCCGTATTTGCCATTAATATTCGTTCTCGTTTCAACTCGAATCGGGCGTGCAGCGTGCGATGTACAGATTTATATTTATGATGGATTCAAGAAATTCGTGCGATACGGCTCACCGAATCTATGACGTACAACCCGCTAGCTGGCTGGCTGGCTAGGTACGAGCGTACACGTTTCGTTTTGCAACAAGAAGTGGAAAGGTGAAGTTTTAACGCGTTCGAGCAAAATTGCTTTTTCCGTGCACACACTACACGCGCGCTTCGAGCGAACGAACGAACGAACGGTGCTCTTGTTAGCTCGCGTTAATGCGCTTTGAGTATTTTTCATTTCAAAGCTTTATGCTTAAAAGGGCACACATCAACCAACCAACCAACCAACCAACCAACAATTTATTTCAGCATGCAAACATCGAGTTTAATTCGACTGAAATTTTCAGGCAACAGCTGAAAATGTAATAAAATATGTACTGATAGTGATTTTCGATATTAATTTAACGTTTTTTAACATTAAATATTAACTGTCACTTTAATATTTTATAGGGAGGTTGTTTGATATATTTAATAGGAAAAGGGAGAAAGGATTAAAAAACGCACCTAACGATAAGACATATCTCAATTTCTATGAGGATTTTTAGAAAAAGTAATTTTGAGGTTAAAATTTTCCTTTGTTGTTAACTTGAGTTATGCTAGGAACAAAGGATATAGGTAAATTAGTAATTTACAGATTATTGCGTTTACTTATAAGATGCATTTAGAGACAATATTTTGAGTAGAAGACGTCTTAAAGTTTAATTTTTGTATAAGTCATCGCATTATAAGAAGTACGCTTAATTTAAGTCAAGTTTTTTAGCTAAAACAATGAGTCTTATAGTGCGGGAAATAAAATAATTACTCGGTTAATTTATGATTAATTATTGATACAATATGTAAGATATTTTACATTTTACAATTTTTAGAAACAAATTAAGCAGATCAGGATATTTTAAGTATTAATATTGTTGCTTTCAATTCGTATGTAATATAATTAAATGAGTAAATAATGACTTTAATGCATAAAACAATTTAATAACAAAGAAACATGGGGTTTAGGAGGTGCTGCCCTCACTTTCAGAACTCACACGGACGGAGAGAAATTGCATAAGTGTCAGTTTCTGCTCACATGGATGAGGAAAATGCATGCGTGTCAATATTTAAGTCCGCATGAAGCTCGCAAACGTTCTATCGTGTTTTAACACATGTGAATAAACACGTATGTAAGTAGTGTTATTTGTTATCAGTTATGCAATGTCAAAAGCGTAATAATTCTCAATCCTTCCATTTCTCTTTAATTGACAATATTTTCTATTGATTTGGTAGCAAATCATATAAATCAAAGAATTTGTAGTTGGAGAATCTTATCTTATTGTTGTTCTTTTAATATCATAATAACTATTTTGATTTTTCCCTCAACATTCATGATAAATAATTCAGAATAGAATTTTGTCATAAGTATACACTTTTTATTGATCACTTTGCACAATTTCTCTCTCGACATAAAGCAACATTTCGGGGTAAAATAGCATTGATTATTCATTCGAATACAAAGGAGGTCACTTGATGATAACCTGAAAGTATATTAAAACAAAATTGTGCACAAATCCGAGTATGCGAAACGAGCAGCAATTATTGGAATTATTGGAGCATATAATATGAAAATGACGATTAAACGTCGAATGAATAAATCAAGCACTTCGATTAAAACAAGGACGAAATTGAATTGCGACTACAACAGCCGAATGCAAATGCGGAAAGAAATCAATGCGGGAATTGAATTAGAACTTGTTTGGCGATAAAGAAGGTTAAGCGTGTAGACATTAATTCATTGACACTGATGTCGGTGTTGTCACAGCGCACATATTTAACGCGCAATCATTACTTCATCCCCTTTAGCCGCCGGCTGCGGCAAGAAGTAGCACGACAGCAGCGAGCGAGCATTAATGCAAACGGAATCGATCCAGATTTAATTAAATTATTTTAACGCGCTGCCAATGTCCGCCTTTGCCAGCGTGGGGATTTGCCGGAAAAGTGGTGAGCGCGGGAGGGATGAATATGCGTCACGCGTGTTCGTTGGGGTTGCATTTACTTACTTACTTACATAGTACATGTATGTATTACCTCCCTGAGTGATAGATAGCGTGGGCGCCACCTACAAAAACACCCTTTCTTGCCGCCACCGCCGCCGCGCCGAAAGCGGGCAAAGAGTGGTATTAACAAGTTATTAAGTCGATATCACCACCACCACGTTTGGATTTGTTTTCGCGTTTGCTGTCGTCTTGTTTAAACAGTTCACCCCCACATTACGCAAGCTTTATTAAGAGTTTAATAAAATGGTAATTTCTTGTTTGTCACACATCTAGGGGTTGCACGTTGTGCGCACCCTTTATTTTAATATCGAAACTAAGATTACAAATTGTAAAAGCGAGTTTTATGCATTCCGAATTAAAGAAACCAACAACAAATCCATAGAAAAGTGATATCAAAAGAGTCGGTTGAATAAGAATAAGAATAAGAAGAAGAAGAGGGTTGTGAGCTGTTTTTTATAGCGATATAGATGAGATGTCACCCTCACCTGACGTCCTATTAAAATGACAATGGACGCCTGATTCGGGGGCGTATTTCATGCTAATACCTGGAATCGGATAATAAATAATCGAAAGACGCGCGAGCGTTTGATACGGAATAGGGGTGCGAGTAAGCAAGCGAGCGCGCGCGCGCGCGTTGTACGCGCATGTGTATGATTTCTTTTATTCTTTACGCTGCGCTTCGTTCACACATAACGCATTGCTGAAAACATCCCTTCGATGCGCATAGAATTCATACAATGAACGGAAAAAATATATAATAAAATAAACGAAGAAAGGCGAACGTTTTCAAAATATAATCCGATCGATTATTGCGTGACAATGGAGTTCATTTTTACGAGTTTATCATAAATTCATTAATAATTACAAACACGTCAAGGAAAAGGGGCTGAAAGATTATTCATTTTTTAAGAGGTTAGATAATTTCATCAACTTAACCTAACATTTTCAAAGTAAATATAATACTTTGCTTTATATCGAAAATATAAAATGAGGTTAATATTGCCTGGTTGCTGTCATTGAATTTCTTATTTAAGAGGTTAAAAATTAACCTAAAATATGCCAGATTTGGGTTACATAATTTTATCAGCTTAACCTAACATTTTCAGAGTAAATAAAAATCATTGTTATGGCGAGAATATTTTGATAAAAAGTGAGGTTAATTATGTTCTTATGTTACCTCGTTGCTGTAATTGAATTCCTTATTTAAGAGGTTAGAAAATTTAGACTAAATTTAACATAGTGTGTCATCAAATCTAAGCTAAAGTGTGTGTTAAAAGTCAATAAAAATCTTCGCTTTTTGGCAAAAATAAAGCGAAATGAATGTTTTATGATGTGTTTTCCCAAATGGTTGCTAATACGACGCGATTTCTTATGTAAAGTGACGTTAAATGTGCGTTTATTGTGATTATTGATCGCTATATCTGCATTCCTTTTTTAAGAGGTTAAAGAATTTAAAGTTAACCTCAAAATACGCAAGATTTGGTTATATAATTTTATCAGCCTAAGCTAACAATTCCAAATAAAAATTCTTGTTTTAAGAAGAGTGTTTTGCTTGTGGGGATGATTTTAATACGTCGTTATATCCAAAAATATGTTAATACGACGTTATATCCGAAGAACGTGAGATTGAATGAATTTACTCTTTGTTATATCTGAATTATTTGGTTAAGAGATTAGAAAATGCTTCTATTATGTTTTCTGATCACCATTTAGAGGTTAAAAATTTAGTACAAAATTAATCAAGAATGATTTTGTTGAGTCGCTATAACCGAATTAGAATTCATTGAGCTTATTAAGAAACATTCTCCCATGAATGAGGTTAGAAAAGTGAGGTTAGAATTGAGATTGTTATAAGCAAATTAACTGTATTTTGAGGTTGTGTTTCTATAATTGAAAAGTTGTTAAACGTAAAATTCCCCTGTCTGTAATGAGTTTTTAGTTTTTTTTTTATACTTACGTTGAACAAAAGACCTAAACACAATTGTTTACTGAAAAGTGATAGTAAGATGATGTGTTATGAGGGTGAACAATGGCCACCCAGTGAGTGATAACAAAAGGACACATCTGCTTTGCCGGGGCGGCCCCGCAGCGCACCCCCGACGGAAGTGCACTCCATTTCCATATGTGCACCTACGCGCCGCGCTGCATTCGAGAATTAATTAAACTAATTAAATTTCTTTGACACCGTGTGATTGCAACCGTATGCGCTCGCTCGCAAAGCCCAGCAACAGGTAAACGGAGTGACAGGCGACTATGTCACGAACATGTCTTCTGACAGGACGACTTGAACGATTCGTTCGTTTATTCGTTTTGTTTGTTGTTGTGCGCCGCGCGAGTGACGAACAGAGTTTTATAAAGTCAAAAGCAATCCACTCGAAGAACAAGCAACAACGCGTCAACATCCATTTCATTTTGTGTTTGTGTGTGTCACTTTGTCAAAATTCCAGACAGGAGGAGGAGGCGGTGGAGGATACCTTAACCGTATACCTGAGTATACGACGCGATAGATTTCTATATCTCAGATTAGTCTTCTTATTACGAACGCACGCACAAAAGGAAGCAATAATAAAAAGCACACTTGAAACGCAAGGTGAGATGCTTATCTGAAATAGGTTGCTGCTGGTACACACATCGAAACTCGGTGAGGCGGTCAAAAAGTCTTCATCCGAAGATACCTGGAGAATACGCAAGTAAATTATATTTTTGGTAATTGAAGCCCCGTTTGCCGTTTAAGTGACTTGGCATATCAGCGTAAGCGAGCCGAAAAAAGATACGCATCTTGTGAATGGGGGTTGTAATTGCGTTTTCTATACGAAATACACACACGACGCATCTAATTTCGAGGCGAAACGTACGTACGTACGTATGTAAATAAGTCGACGTAATGCGATTACGCGGATCGTTGATGTAATCGCCGAACGTTATTGTCCCCTCGGCTCAATGATTAAACAAACGCACAAGTCAATGGCGAAAACGCACGTGCTTAATGAAGTTTATTCATTCCCTCCGGCTCATAATTGTCGCATTACGTTTCAATCGGATTATCTTGATTAATCAATTGCCCGTCATTATTTCATATCCCAGAATAAATCTACGTACTCTTCATATTGTTGAATGAAGATGTATTTTATCTTCGAAGGATGGAAAAATAAATCGTAAAATTATTAACAATTGATAATCAAAAATTGTAGTTTAATTAACAGAAGCGTAATTAAATTAAGAGTATTTGTTCTCTATCAATTATCAAGAAGTAATAGAAAAAAATATGCATTGTGTCAATAATTTTGTATATGAAACGAAATAAATAGAAAGGGTGCGCCCCTCCAATTTGTGTGTATTCATTGGAATGTTTTCGATAAAAACTCACGCCTATAGAAAAGAATTGTATGAGTGGTAGTTTTTTGCTCACACAGACGCGGGAAATTTATAAGTGTCAGTATTTGATTCTGATAAAATTACACACGGTTAGAGAGAAATTGCACAAGTGTCAGTTTTTGCTCACACCGATAAGAGAAATGTATGAGGGTCAGTTTTTGGATCTGCTGTTTTCTAGGGAACTTGCAATATATTGTTAAACAAAAGCAATTCGTCGGATAAATGTTTGCTATTTGATATTTAATTAGTTTTAACACATATTTAAATTACAAATCTTTAGCGTTAATTTAGTTAATTTAGCTTCAAGATCCTTAACGTTGTTCATTTGTTCAAATTTATATTAAAAATGAAGTTTTTTCCAGGATTAGCTATAATTGTAAACATTTTTAGCAATTCTCCTATATAATAAATGAAATAAATATGTTAATAATCTGAGAAGAAGAAAGAAGAGGAGGAATAATCTGAGGAATATATATCATACATTACATTTCATTGATATATCTAGGATTTTTCTCCAGAAAAAAGTATTTAAGCAAACTTTTCACTACACTTCATAGTGATGCAAGAATTTACATTAGCTTCAAACGTGAAGGTTTTAGTAACAATTTGTATCCTCAATAATTCTAGTAAATGGCATCATCAACTCGTTTTGTCAATGTTAACATTTTGAAACGAAATAATTTGTATTTGTATTTGTTTTATTATTTACTACATTGCAATATTTAGTTAACAATTTATTTACAATTGTGTAAAATATTACACAGAACACTCGACAAAGACAGCGATTTCACACTACTATCAGCGTGTAACAAATTAGAAATTTTACTGCTTTTGTTGCTGTTGCCCACAATTGACTTTAGCAACAAATTATAAAAAGCATAGAATTCGCAATCGAATGCCCGCAAGCCACTAAAATTCTTTCAAATATATTAACTCGATACAGTCGATGTAACAGTTGTAAATTTAATTAAACAACATAAATAATCCCACAAAAAAAACTGAATAATTTTGTAGTCGAAATGAATGAATGAATCGACAACATTTTCGGTGTGAACGCATGGGTTGTCTCGGCCCGTACGACAGCAATGGCGACCGAGTTAAGACAAAAGCCCGAGCCAATCGCACGCATGCGATGCTTTCAACCTGTTCGACAACTCCGAGGATGCTAATCAAAAGGTGCGCAACAACTGCTAACTGCAAGTCATGTCCTCATACTCAAATCTTACTTTCTCATTGACACAAACCCAATAACGTAATAATTCGTATATCCATCAACATTTTATGCACTTGTCGACAAGATGTGCGACGAATAAAAAGCGAATGTAAATGTCAATCTATTAATAAATAACACTCGAAACGAAAACTCGAGTAATACGGCGCAGTAACGCGATAATAAATAATTTTCGGCGATCCGCACTCATGGTTTATAGGATGTGCGTTTGTTATTGTTATTAATAATGTTAATCTTTTGTTGGGGCCCCAGATTGTTGGAAGGACCATTTAATTGGAATATAAATTATATCGAGAGCTGTGGCGAGAGTGCTCAGCGTTCTTCATCGTTTCGCTGATGGTAAAATACAGCGCACGATTTTTTCCTCCACGTCGTCATAGTCTTCTTCTTTTATATGTTACGTTTATACGCTTTATACGACTTAAACCAAGTGTTAAAAAATCCTAGAAATCATTTCAAACGGGCACTAATAATAAATACTATTAATTTTACTCGAATTTTCATCGAGTGAAGATATATTGAAGATTTAGGAGAGGATAAATTATTTGAAAGACCCTGTATATAATAGTTATTATATGTGTATTACCCGTTCACGGTGAATGGAGTCCGCGTACCGTATAGAAACCGCTCAGGACCTGGACACGGGCGATTTATGGCGGTCATATTTATTTATTGGATTAATACATGTAACATATTGCCAACACACAAGAAATATAAATAACTAGGGAATGTATGATATTAATTTAGTGCGTTCGTTCGGTGTGCGCGCGCATCGTTTGCCCTTCTTAGCGCTTGCCTAATGTGTCTCTCGCTGACCACTTTCAACATTAAGCCCACTCGTTGGTCACGAGGTCGACTCCTTTATGCTCGTGACTGATTATTCGTGATTATTCCCCGTCTCCTTAATAGTCACACTTTATTACGACGCAGTCTTTCGTTTCTTGTTTATTAATTTTTCACAAATGGCATACATGCAAATTGTACTCGGGATAAAATCAGGAAGAACATCGTTCGTCCTTGCTGCTGCTGCTGCTGGTGGTGGTGGTGGTGTATTGCGAGCGTCGCGACGCCTGCACGCGCCGACAACGCGACGATGTCGCGGTATCCATGGAGACAGTTCGCAGCAGGAGGCGGAGCAATCGATATCAAACCATCAAATACGCCGTATCACCCTCATGTTTCGAAAGAGGCCCCACGCCGAAAACAGTATGTCTCTACCTTGTAGGAGTTTCGGTAACTAAGCGTGCGGAACTCGCGTCGTTCGCGTTGACGAGAGATTGAAATTAATTTCGAATGCGATCACCACACGACCCGCAAACCGCCACGGCTCGACTAAACTTTACAACAGTCTATGTACTTGTCACGCACGCGGGGGTTACTTAAGTCAAATGGCTTGTTGTGGTTGCCGTTTTAAGCTAAAACTTTTGTTTTAATTAACTCCAAACGGCTTTAACTTAAATTGAACATTGATAAACGGAGAAAAATTTATAATAGAGAAAATACAACAAAATTTTGAGGTTAAGTTGAAGTGGCTTAGTTACAATTCTCCAAGGGGTTGAAAGGGTGAAAGATAATGAATGCAATTATTATAAAAATAAGGAATTTTTAATTTTAAAGTAAGAATTTAATTCCATGTTTTTTAAGGGATGAAAATAATGAATTAATAAATTAAAAATTGGGGGAATTTGGTGTATTTATGGTGTTAAGGGTGGGAAATAATTTTCTTGTTATTCGGCTATAACGACGAAGTGATTTTAAGCATGGTAATTAATATTTTTATGAAACTTTTTGACGTTTGTAAAATATGTGTGTCGTGCACGAGACATGCAAATATTGGCGATAATAATAGTTGGGCAATCGTATTGTTCAAACATGAGATGCGTGCACGCAGCGCGGAGAAGATGGACCTTTAAACTAGGTGGGTGGAGATGATTGTTTCGTCCTGTCGGATGCAGCAGCCACGTGCCGCCTGCCGCTGAAGTGTGTGTGCACACGGTTTAATGAGGGGTTTTATCGACGGTTATTACCCGCGACGAGCGACGCTCCGGCGTCGCCGACGGCCACAAGCACTTCACCCGGACCGGCGCGTAAACAGCCCATCGACTTACTGACTTTGACATCGCATAATGAGTCGTGTATCAAGTCCGATTCCATTGCGACAATGCGACATCTTTTGTTATTGTAACGACAAACGCGCCAACGACGGATGGAAAAGATGTGAAACGCCTATTTAAATGCGCCTTGTCCAGTGGGAATAAATGGGAATAGTTGAAAGTGAGGAGAATTTATTAAGAAAATAACACTTGATTTTTAATGATAAATCTTTGACGTTTTTTAAAAATACGATTTATAGTAATTACGATAATTCGAAAACGGTTTATTGTAATTCAAAAATTCAAAAAGCATTTGTTGGGGGATTAGGTTATTTTATTATTATTTAAAGGGTTAGCAAAAATTCAGATTGGTGAAGAAATGGTGAGGGTTTAAAGACAAAATTCCAATTTTCATATGCCATTTCTTAAGTTTTATTTTTTTCTGAAAAATATTCTGTAAGAAAACTCAAAATTTCTCCAGTGTCTATTAGATCAGCTCATTACAGATAATGAGTGAAAATTTGGTGTTGATATGATGTATAGTTTTTGGGTAATCCTAAATAAAAAAGTTGCAAATTGGAGAAAGATTTGAAATTTTCACGCTGATGACAAGTAGATTGTTTAGTCAATTTTAGTGTTTATATAAATCTTTTTTAGAAATATTTTTTTTCGTCATCTTTTAGATCATCTCATAATAAATAATCAGTGAATATTTAGTATTGATCGAATTTATAGTTTTGAAGTAATCCTAAATACAAAAATTGCAAATTGAAAAAAGTTTTCAAACTGGAGTCACAAATATATTGTGTTTTATTTCAATAATCATTTTCCTAGAAAACTCCGAATTTTTATCATTCACTAGATCATCTTACTGCTAATAATTGTTGAAAATTTGGTGTTGATCGGATTCATACTTTTTAAGTAATCCTAAATACAAAAATTGCAAATTGAAATTTTTTTCCAGATTCTCCCTAAAATCACAAATAAATTGTGTTTTATTTCAATAATTATTTGCCTATAAAACTCCAAATTCATCATCCACTAGATCATCTTACTGCAAATATTTGTTGAAAATTTGGTGTTAATCAGATTTATACTTTTTTAATAATCCTAAATACAAAATTGCAAAGTAATTGCAAAAAATTTCCAACTCTTCACCACACAGATGAAGTGCTACCTAACCTAAAAATGAATAAATTGAAAATATCAATTATCAGATAAAACCTAATCACATGTAAGTAACTCAATAGAATTCTATTACACCACGAGATTACAAAACAAAAAACATAACGTTCAATTTCACTTGCTCACTCGCCGTGCTTCTTCGTTCCTCTCCGCATCTGGATGATTTCATTTCACATTCCGCCGCCAATGTGTTTGTATTCACGTGCTGGCGAGCTTAACGTATCCTAACCTAACATCTAAACAATCAAATCAATAAACGATAGCGCATTGCCTGCCTTACTTTAATACGCAAAGAACTCAAAGGTTTCTCTTCAAAATAATCATACACATATGCACGTTCCGAGTGTTGCTCTTGTTGTTGTTGTTGTTGTTGTTATGCAGGAATCGTTTTGTGATGGCAGCACAATCTGCATTTCCATTTATACTCTCCATTATAGCGTTTATAACATTCATTGTATTCCGATTTGTCCGCGTCGCGTTGTTGTGCTGTTGAATTTCAATGTTTCCTCGAGCGTCGTCGACGACGACGAAGAAGTCGATGCCGCAACTCGGCCACGAACGAACGGCGAGTAAGTTATTTTAAACACAATAGTTCATTAGTTTATCGAATCAGATCGCGCCAGTCATTAATCTTCTTGGCTACGCGTGTACTACCTCTATACCTGCGCAATCTGCTCCTCAATATGCATGTGTGCACACACACACACACACGCCATCGCAACTCAAGCGTCAGGTTCAAATAATTCCACTACACTCAACGTGTGCAACTCGCGTCGTTCATGGCAGCCATGTGTTTTATGTTGTTTTGAATGAATTTGTTTTTATACTTTGCACGTTTGTGGTTTTTAATTTGTAAACATTGGATACAACTCACTATCGTACGGAAAATCTCTTTCTTTTTCAAAAGAAATAATTTAGCTTACAATTTCTTCATGGATCAACTGACTAACTACATAGAATGTAGGCAACCAATTTAACGTGGAAAGTTGATAAAAAGAATACAATCAATGCATATTATTCATAATTAATCGTATTAGAATTAACGTTAAGAATTAATTAAAAACAATTCACTTGCCTTTTTATATACTTTGGATATAGGCAACCAGTCCAACTCTTACGTTAAAAACAAAGAATATAAATGGGTATTTTAAAGTAGGATTTACAAAATTTTTGATTACATAATGAAACTTGGTAGAATTTAGTCAAATGAATTAATTTTCTTTTTATGCGCCTTGGATATAGGCAACCAATCACACTCTTGCGTTTAATACAAGGAATACAAATTGCAACTCACTGTATAATTTTTGTTTATTTAATGAATTGTGGTCGAATTAGAGTTAAAATTAAATAAAATAATTTAGTTCTCTTTTCATGCGCCTTGAATGCAGGCAACCAATCTAGCTTCAACGTTTAACGAAAAGGCAACCAATTGCTAATACAAAATCACTACATAATTAATGAATCCTTGTAGAATTACATAAAATAATTTTGCTCTCCTTCTATTCGCCTTGGATATAGGCAACCAAACTAACTTCTATGATTATCAAATAGAAGACAAACCATTTTTAAGGTTAATAAATAGATAACCAATTCTCCTTTTATACAAGATAAATATAGGCAACCATTCATACGGATAATATGAATTTTTTGGTTAATTAAAAGATGTTATCAGAATGTAAGTAAGAAATTCGGTTGATGAATATTTTGATATTGATAAGTTAAGCATACGGGTCAAGTGCATACGGCATAGAGGAACATAACTTGTTTTAATTAAAGAAAAATAAATTATAAACGCATGAATTATGTGAAATGCAACGACGCGCATGAACGACGCGATGGAAACGAAACGTAGAATGTGAAATATGAAAAATATGAATATATGAGCCCGTTGCAAGGCGTCGCGCGCTTCGCATTTGTAGCGTTGTTGGCTGTGGCTGGTTGCTTGCTGCATGTGTCTCTGAGCCTCCGAGAGTTGCATGCACTGCACATGCATGCAAGCAAGCAGGCAAGCAGGCAAATGCGCTAAGTGCGCGCACACGCTCCTTCTCGCCGTTTCTTCATCGCTCCTTCGCTTCCTTCGGTTTTCTTTGATTTATCCGATGAGATCCGTCGTGGAATTTCGTTCCCGAGCAATAATTTCGAGGTGAAACTTAATTACCGCCGCAATCATATATCAAATAAGCCATACGCCTTGTGCTCTTTGACTTATTCGTTCAGCGTACTTAGTGTGTACACATTTCCAATAAGTGCAACAACGCCGAAAGTATATTTCGTGAAACATATTTAAATTTTATTCTCAACTCGCTTAAGTCACGTATGACGCAACTCATTTTATTTAAAGACTTGTTATTACTTTTGTTGCGAGAATCCATCCAGATGTGACTTAAGTCAGATAATACAACTAATTGTGTGCGCAAACATTTTATTAACTTTATTCAAGTCCTTCTGTTAGCATTGAGAACATGCGTTTAGTTTCTTGGTGTGACTTAAGTCATATTATTATTGAGTGCCATACTGAAAATATTTTGCGATGATATAACTGATATAATTTGAGTTTTTTTACTTTACTTAAATCCCTTTATTTGAGATATGACTTAAGTCATTTTCTACTTACATTTTGTATTGATATATTATAATAAGAATTTCAATCGATTTAATTACTAATGGGAGTAGGCGCTTTGTTTTCAGATGTGACTTAAGTCATATTATTATTGAGTGTCATAGTAAAAGTATTTTGCGAATATCAAATTTTATAGATATTAAAGTAAGTTAATATTATATAACTGACTTAATTTGCAGTTTTTTTTATTATGCTCAAGTCACTTTATTTCAGATGTCACTTAAGTCATTTTCTAGTTATATTTTGTATTGATATATTATAACAAGAATTTCAAATGACTTAATTACTAATGGCAGTAGGCGCTTTGTTTTCGGATGTGACTTAAGTCATATTATTATTGAGTGCCATAGTAAAAGTATTCTGCGAAGATCAAATTTAATAGGTATGTTATATAACTGACTTAAATTGCAGTTTTTTTACTTTACTCAAGTCACTTCATTTCAGATGTGACTTTAGTCATTTTCTACTTATATTTTGTATTGATATATTATAATAAGAATTTTAATCGACTTAATTACTATTGGGAGCAGCCGCTTTGTTTTCAGATGTGACTTAAGTCATATTAGTATGCGCGCTATACTGAATAATTCCGTAAATGGTGTTGAAGTAACTTAGGTCATATTATGCAACTCGCTTTTGCAGAAATTTTAACTTTACTTAAGTAACTTTACTTAAAATGTGACTTAAGTCATATACAATTTATATATTTTTTATTGATATATTGTAATAAGCATATTTATCAATTGTCTACGGCTAATTGTGTTTGCAAAGTTGTTATTAATTTGACTTAAGTCTCTTGCTTGAGATACTCAAAGGTATGATTTATTAGAGCGATGAATGGTTTATTAATTACAAACGGGCGTGCGCGTTTTGCTTCCAGATGTATGCGGACGAGTAGTACCTGCGCGCTTCTGTACTCTTTCTCTAACACACCACGCGTAATTAACTGTTTTGGGGCGTTCTGTTTCAGTTCATTATCCGTTAACAGCGTATTAATACGTTTCGTTTTCGATACGTATAAAACAAACAGACTTATTTTAACCTGTTAATTTCCTCCAAAGAGTTTTAAAACTTGGATTCTGTACAGGAATTTTAATATCTAAGATTTATTTCAAAATTATAAAGTACAAAAGTATAATTAATTGAATATTTAGCGTAGTAAGATTTCAACAAGTTTATAAACTAATTAAAATTCTTTGCCAAATCCTAGAGATTTTATTAAATCGTGAAACGTGTTTAAAAATGATTGGAATATTGTAGAATTTTCAACACATAAACACGTGTTTATAAATTTGACAAGCGAAGAGAAGAGCCAGAAGAAGAACAAGGCAAGCACAGGAATTTGTAATTAGGTTCGTTGGGAATTTTTGGTGGCATGCCACGAATGTGTTTTTGTTACTATCAGCCCGCAGGGAATGCAACTCAATCGTGACCAATATTTCATGCGAGTTTGACACACTGACGCTTTTTTTTTACCTAAAAAACCATTTAAAAAACATCCAAAAAATTGCCATAAGAATTTACAATAAAACCTAACTCAGCGAGAAGGAAAAAGGATCTACGCAAATAAATAACAAAATATTCAATTTGTACTTTTGCCAAATGAAAAAAGAAAAAGAAAACACAAGATTATTTCATTAAAATTCAGGTTATGTTTTTCTTTTATTTTTATTTATAAAATTCTTAGCGTTCAATATCGACATAAGGAATCATTAAATAATGTAAACAAATGAACAAATGAATTGCATTCCCTTGTATGCACTTACCCCGTGTTAAAATATTTTAGGGGCAAGTGTACTTAATTGTTTTTCTGCATATATTTTGGTAGTTGAACGAAAATTCTTAGTTCATAATCAAATGTAACTAAAATTTCATAGGATACAGTAAAAAAATAACGAAAAAACATAAAATTTTACTATAAATATCAGTCAAATTATAATAATTATTTAAACAAAATCTTTGTTGATAGTGAAGATTTAAACTTTTAGTAAATTTCAAATAATGCACTTGCCCCAAAGTCGCATTAACCCTGTTATATAACTCTTACGTAATAATTAAGTCATCTGACTTAAGTACAAAAGTACCTACGCAAATTTGTAGGACATATCGAAATTGTACACACATTAAGTTACAAAAATTGTCGGTTGGCTTAATTACTAATGAAAGTACGTTTTCGCTTCCAGATGTGACTTAAGTCATATTATTATAATCGAGTGTATAACGAAATAATAAGCCACGTTCATATATTTTTCTCTAGTGATTTAAGTCATACGGTATGACTGATGTTTTTTGCAGAGAATCTTCAAATCTTCTTAAGATGTGACTTAAGTCACAATTGTCAATAAATACTTTATTTGCAGAGTTTTTATATCAATCGAATTTATGACTTTTGCTTATCATAACTTTGAGCAAATGTTAACGTCATGTTAGATGAGTTATTTTAACTTCAAAAAAGTTAACGCGTTTTATGTGACTTAAGTCATATTTTTACGATGTACACATTATTTTCAAAATTAATAACAATATTTATTTTAATACATCTTAAATGACTTAAAGTTCAATAGTAAATTAGCAAATTGTTTATTGTTTTAAGACGACTTCAGTGCTAGAAAGAAATCTGTGTGTGGATGAGAAAAAGAAAATCGTTTAATTAAAAGTGCATTTTTGTTTTGGCTTTATTTTTATGTTTTATTTAAAACCCGCTTTTTTCCTTTTCGTACGTATATTGTTTCGGTGCAAGTTTGGGCTGCGCGCCCGACGCGAAAGCTTTGGACGTTGACGTGCTGCATACGGATCGATCATCAATCAATACGGATCGCCAGCAAACATCATCAATAACACTAATAGTCGACCAGTGCGCCGTGAATTTAAAATGGCTGTTACCGTCGAACAATGCGCTTTATTTATTATTGTTTCTGCGTTGTGTCTTCGCTTTCATTCCTCCTCGTCGTCGTCGTCGTTCGTCTATCCCAAACGCCAAACTTCAGGTGTTACATGCGAGCGAAGCAACTTGCATATTCTATTATCATTTCGTTCAAGACGCACACGGACGCACGGACAGACGAGAAAATCATCATAATGATGTTGATGACTCGTCCTGTCCATAACTTTTCAATTCATCCCTCGTACGCCTCGAATGTTTTTTATTTTTACATTTTATTTCTCCTTTTGCTGTTCGCGGCGCTCCATTAATTCGTCGATTTGTTGCTAGATAAGATGCGAGCGTAATTATAATAATTTATATGTAAATTAATAATATGCTAATATGATTCGCTGTAATTATGATAGCTGTAATTTATAGCGTGGTCATTGTTACACAGATTGTTGATGTGCATCCGGAATTAATTAAATTAAATCGAGTACTTTATGAATCATGTTCAATTTTTAGATTAAACTGACTTAAATCATACTATATCACAGTTTACATTCGCAATGATTTTAAATTTTAAATGCAAGTGCCTTTAAAATCAAGTTTATGAAGTACTATTTAGAGTACGCCTTTTGTTTCCATATGTGACTTAAGTCATATTACTATAATGAGGCCCACAACGAAATAATAAACCACGTTCATATATTTTTTTACTAATGATTTAAGTCATACAATATGACTGATGTTCTGTGCAGATAATATTCAAATTTACTTAAGATATGACTTAAGTCACAATTGTCCACTAATAGTTTTGCAGTGTTTTTATTAATTCAATTTACGTCATTTACTTATGATACTTTTGAGCAAATGTTGATATTTTCAATATTTACATTAAAATGATTTAAGTCATGTAAAAAAGACGTTTTAATTTTACAAGTGACTTAAGTCTTAGTTTTACTCTAGTGTCATAACGAAAGTATAAATTCAAATCAAATTATATCAAAATACGTGAGTGATTTTATTTGCAAAGAATTTTTAACTCTACTTAAAATGTTACTTAAGTCACAATTCTCTGCAAATCACTTACCTTTACTTACCTTTGTGTGACTTAAGTTATATGAGATGATTGATTTTATTCGCAGAGAATTCTCAACTCTACTCAAGTCCCTTTACTTGCGATGTGACTTAAGTCACAATTGCGCCGGAATAATTTACGTTTGCAGAGTTTTTATTGGTTCGACTGGCGTCTTTTACGCATATGATAGCTTTGAGTAAAAGTTGTTGTGATTTTTTGATGCGCATCCGGAATTAATTGAATTAAATTAAGTTTAATGCGCACGTTACTTACTACTGCGCTATCAGCCGAATTTATTGCGCCACTAAGGTATGCGCTCATGGCTGATAATGATAAGTTTTATGGATTTATTGTTGGAGTTGGTGATTATTTTTATTTACATGGTAATAAAATTTATAGCGGCCGATAACGAATTCCACGTTGATTTATTTCATTATAATAAACCATTTAAACTTTGCTAATCTTTACCAGAAAGTAAATCAAAACTCAAATTGTATTATTGTGTTTTAATAGCTTTGTTTTTGCTCAAAAATTGCTTGATTTAAAATGCAATTTATCATTGTATTTATTGGAGTTTTATTACTTTTTAATATTTGAACACGATTGTTAATTGATTATTTATTACACTTACATGGTGAGTCTTAATAATTAATGTTTTGACGTAAACGGAGTAAAACATTAACCTGTCATGTCTGTTTACACGGTGTAATTTGCTCTTATTAATCGAGTGAGTGTATTGATAACGACAGCGCCGCCAGCAAATTTGGTCGTATTATCTGTAATAAGCATGAAATGACTACAGAGTTTACAAAATAATGCAGTAGTAATGACAATAAAACTCACTTGCCTAAATTTGTTTCCGTTTTTAGATAACGGCGAACTTAAGTGTTATTACTTAAATATAAATTTCGAGGAACGTATAAAAATGGTCGCTATTTTATAGTGACCGCAATCAAAATTAATTGTTTTTTTAATTTTTTAAACAATTTTTTAATTTTTGGCAATCATAATAGCAATTTTGTTCTTTATTCACAGCAGCATTATGACTTAAGTCACATAACAGCTTTGGTGTGTACTTTACTTGTTCTTTCTTTTCTAATCTTATACCATTTTACCCTATGAGTTATAAACATTGCAAATAATTGTTTCTTACAGCTCCAAATAGGAGATATCCTTGCCTTAAGTCATCTTAACTTACGCTTAAAGTAGGTTTTCTTAAAATTTTAAGATGTAGAAGCAAAGTATCCTCACTTTCAACAAGAAGAGACTCTCCTGATTGTGTTTTATTATCCAGGAATTTGAGTATTTCAGTTGTTACTAGGAGATATTCTTGCCTTAAGCCTGATTTAAGAACGAAAGAGTATCCTTACCTCAATTTTAAGCAAAGTTTACTTAAGCATGTGATGTTTTATTCTAGAATCAATGGCAGAAATGTGAATCCTGAAATAAGGATTAAGTCATGATTAAGTTTGCTCTATCATTCATTTAAAGACTTGACTTAAGTCTTCAAATTGGGTCCCTATAATATATTAATATAAGAAGAAGTGGGGTATGATCAGACAGGTTTTTACTGTTTACATCAACACAAAGATGAGTTCATATTATAGTGACTTAAGTCATCTTAGTCATATATTCCATGAAAAAATCAAAATTTTCTTGGGAAATTTGCATCTACAAAGAAAATTGTAATAAACTGCGCTCGCAACACACTTGCCCCATCTAAATAATTACCTTTTAAGTTTAACAAGTGTTTGTGTCAAATTAATTACTATTTAGAGTACGCCTTTTGTTTCCGTATGTGACTTAAGTCATATTATTATAATGAGTCCTATAATGAAAGAATAAACCACGTTTATATTTTTGTCTCTAATGATTTAAATCATATAATATCACTGTGACTTAAGTTATGTTAGTTTTATATTCCATGAAAAAATATCAATTTTCCTGGAAAATTTTCATCTACAAAGAAAATTATAATAAACTGCACTCGCAACACACTTGCCCCATCTAAATAATTACCTTCTACGTTTAACAAGTGTTTGAGTCAAATTAATTAAGTACTATTTAGAGTACGCCTTTTGTTTCCATATGTGACTTAAGTCATATTATTATAATGAGTTTTATAATGAAAGAATAAACCACGTTCATATTTTTGTCGCTAATGATTTAAGTCATATAATATGACCATGACTTAAGCCATATTACTTTTATATTCCATGAAAAAATTGTACGTTTAATTATTTATCAATATCTGATAATGAAAATATTTAATTCATTTTTATCAAAATGTCATTCCACTTTACTTACATCCTGTTTGATAACAAGAAGAAAAAAAAACGAAATAACGTTCTTTTTATGTTGATTTCTGCATACGTATCATGCAGATATGTTAATTAAATTACGGCGCGCATGCGTACCATCTCCACATAATAAAAATCAAGCAGCACGAAACGTAATATATTTTAGTACTAATTTATAAAGAAAAGCTTATAATACTTTAAATATTCAAGCATCTTTCCCCGCTTTTTTTTCCGCTGCTGCTGCTGCTGATTTGTATCATCGATCGTAAATCAGTCCGTAATTAATTTTACTCTTCATATTTTTCCTTCATATTTTACAACATAATAAAACATTTTAGATATAAAATTCCGAATACTTTTAGTACAAATTTGTACATTTTTTTACGACCGCATCGAGTCGAGCAATTTGTGAAAAACTAATAGCAGACTTTCATGCGATTAATGAGGGTAATTTTACGCGATACGAAATTTATTTTTTCCTCTACTCAACAAGTCAGCATGTCGTTAACGCCAAACGGAAAACGTAACAAGTTTTCATACTAATTGGAGATGAAAAGACAACGCGCGCACGTCGCGTCCGGAAATCATAAAGTTTCCAGTCTAAAACCACCTATAAAGTTGTAAGTTTATTTTGAGTTATGAATTCTTATTTGCAATAAGAAAAATGCGCAATCTGGTTTCAAATTGCCGCGCAAAGTTACTTAAGTACCTTATCGGTAATTAATTGCAGTTTGCGAATGAAATTATTAATTGTTGTGCAACTGGTTTCGCAGAAAAAAAACGGTTGAATTAATTAATTAATAATTTACGGAGCAAAAAGGGCCTTGATTAAAATTGATTATTTTCAGGTTAAATTTTATTTCTGAGGAAATGAGGTTAAGTTAAAATTATTTGAGTAGATGAAATCAATAGGATTTAAAATACTTTTTAAGGTTAAGTAATGTTACTTAAATACAATTACTTAGGTTAGTAAGTACGTTAATTTAAGTTTGTGGATGAAATTATTCAAAAATCATTAAAAAAGGTTGCTTGGGAATAAAACAGGTTAAATTAACAAATAAATAATTTAAGTGGAACCAAAAAGTCTTAATTAAAATTGATTTTTAGGTTAACTTTTATTCCTGATGAAATATTAACTTAAATTATTGAAGAAAATCACACGAATACAATTTATAAATATTTTTGAGGTTAAGTAATGCTAATTTACAGTAAGGAACTGCAGAATCTGGTTTAAATTGGTCAGAAGTTACTTAAGTATCTCATCTGTAATTAAATTCAGTTTGTGCATGAAATTGTTAATGATTAATAAAAAATGTAAGCAAGAAAAATATTTCCCAAAAAACAGGATTTAATTAATTAATAATTTATGGGCCAAAAGGGCCTTAATTAAAATTGAATGTTGATCTTGTTTAAGGTTAAATTATTTAACCTTAAAAATTATTACAAATACTTAATTTAGCGTAATTTAAGGTAAATAACGATATACTAAAGTTAAGTAATATTACTTAACTGCCGGTTGATAGAGATTTTAATTTTAAATGTTTAGAATTTTGATTGAATTGTCATTATTTAGCAAAAAATTAAAAATTCCTCGAATTATTACGAGAGTCTAAACGATGCGTGTAAAAATCCTGACGTTGAAAAATGATCTTGGTGCATCAAGCAGCTTGAGAATTTAGTGAAAACGCTTAAAGAATTAGATTTTTACCTGTGAATAAGGGCTGAATCATTACATCGTGAAATCGGTGGTTATTCGAAACACAATCATTTGAATACATTACTCATTCATGTGATAAGCGTAAAACATGCATTGTGGTGCCGAAACGCAGATGAAGAGAACGACGAAGAAGAAGAACAAGAAGAACATAACGAGTAAAACAATATGCAGAGCAGCGCAGCGCGCGTTTGGTGCGTTTGTGAGCATCAAAGAAGGATGCGTCAGTTTAATCGGAGTGCGGAACGGCCACGAGAAGTTCTCTCCCCCTTTGCGAGCGGAGCGCGATCGGGGCTTCAGCTTCCTTCCGAAACATATAAAGCAATTGCGCCCCCCGCCAGCGTCGGTGTCACTCGCACGCCCCCGACGACGACTTCTTTTCTACACATTATATCGCATTATACTCTCGATGACATAACAGCCGGCCGTCACCAACCGCTGCCGCCGTCGTCGTTCGCTTTCCATCCGCTTGCAGTTAACGCATTCGCCGCCGCTTTTCGTTTATCATATTTCCCCGTCTTTTCATTTTCGTTTAGTTTTCGCGTTCTGCCATCCTTCGTCCACGCGTCAATTGCGAGAGGGATGTGTACTGCAATTGTACCATCTCGCATCATCCGTACAATTGAGCTTTGACAGATTCTAATCGAATTTTTCAGCGGCGGCCTTTCTTCGTGTACTTTGTAATTATTTTAGGGAATTTTTACATTAATAACAACTACCAAGAGTGAGGGGGTTGAAGGGTGCGTGTCTGGAGAATGAGAGGGAAAAGTTATTACGGGCGAAAGGTTAAAGACAATTTTCATTAAAAATTTGATAGGAAAAAGAGTGTTTTCATTAAAGTAAGTTTTCAGTTTTTGTCAGTTTTTAAGGGTGATTATAGCAAACTTTTGCAATTACGATGGAAAATTCAGAGGTTTTATTCAGATTTAGTGAGTAAATTGTTAATAACTATAAAAATTGCGGTTTGGGAAATTGGTTATTTGCATTATCGTATAAATATCTAACCTAATCTTAAGAAATCTAACCTAATTTAACCTAACTTTTTCACATTTCTGGTTGTTTTGTAAATAAAGTAAAAATTAGAACAGATTGAAAATATACTTAAGTTGGTTTAAATAAATTCCTTAATCTAATTAATTATTTTAACAAATTACGACGTCACTGAACTAAATAAGAGTTAAAATTGGATATATTACAAAATGAAAATATACTTAAGTAATATAACCTAACCTAATAGACATTCACGAATAAACACCTAACCTAACATTTCCAAATTTAATATAACCTAACCTAACCTATTTAATTTATTGATTATTTTGTAAATAACCTGATAATCTAACAATTTAAAGTTCAAATTGGATATATTACAAGCTGAAAATATACTTAAGTAGGTTTAAATATATTACCTAATCTAACTTAACCTAATCTGCATGAACTAATAGAAATTTAGAATAATTTAGCTAGATTTTTGATTATTTTGTCAAAATTGGATCTGTTACAAACGGAAAATATACTTAAGTAGGTTTAAATAAGCATTCACTAAGCCATACATAACCTAACCTAACGTTATCGAAACTAACCTGATTATTTTTTTGATTATTGCACGAATAATGACGAAATAGTAAATATAAAGTTAAAATTGAATCAGAACAAAACTACAAATATACTTAAGTAAGTTTCAATGCATTACTTAAGCGTGATAATTATTTTATTACTTTATAAATAACGATAAATTATACAATGTAACGTTAAAATTGGATGCGAAACAAACTGAAAATATACTTAAGTACCATTAAATAAACATTCACTAAGCCATACCTAACCTAACCTAACGTTATCAAAACTAACCTGATTAATTTTTTGATTATTCTACGAATAATGACGAAATATTACATTTTAAAACTAAAATTAAATCAATAACACACTCGAAATATAATTAAGTAAGTTTCAATATCTTAGTTAAGCTTGTTAATTGTTTTATTACTTTATAAAAAAGATAAAATTATACAATGCAAGCTTTAAATAAGCATTCACTAACCTAACCTAGCCTTATCAAAACTAATCTAATTAATTTTTTGATTATTTAACAAATAATGACAAAATTGTACCTATAATAATAAGCTAAAATTGAATCAACACACTACAAATATACTTAAGTAAGTTTCAATATATTACTTAAGCTTGCTAATTGTTTTATTACTTTGTAAATAAAGATAAAATTATGCAATGTAAAGTTAAAATTGGACGTGATACAAACTGAAAATATACTTAAGTAGCTTTAAATAAACATTCACTAAGCCATACCTAACCTAACTTTATCGAAACTAAACTGAATAAATTTTTGAATAGTTTACAAAAAAGGACGAAATAGTAAAATTTAAAGCTAAAATTGAATCAGCAACACACTTGAACTATACTTAAGTAAGTTTCAATTACATAAGCATGATAATTGTTTTATTACTTTGTAAATAAAGATAAACTTATACAATGAAAAGTTAAAATTGGACCTGATACAAACTGAAAATACACTTAAGTAGGTTTAAATAGATTATTTTTTCGTATCGTTCCGCGCCTGACAGAAAATCATTGATGCGTCTGGTGAATCGTGCAAACAGTTGTAGACGTCCGTGGAGAATGTTATCGCAAGACGATCGGGTGCACCGAACAAGATAACAATGGCATTAACTCGAGCTATTGTACGAAAATCACTGATCACCGACGCTGATAGGGCGCGCATCTGAAGAATGCTCGAAATATAAAGTCACACTTTTGTACAATGCGTTGCGCGCCGTGTCGCTTTTAAGCACGACACCTTGTTGTTTGTAAAAGCGTTCGACGACTTCCAAACCGACTCGGACGCGAAGCGAACGAGCCATTTCATTCCGAAAGAATGCAATCCACCGGATTGATTTACTTGTAAGTACATACGGTTTATAATCTCTAAATTTAACCAGCTTTCTATACACAACGCCGACGAACAAATAAACAATGCATTTGCAATCACTACACGTGTACGTGCATTACTTTTTTCTTCGCTTCGACTTAAGTATACTGTACTTAAGACAGATATTTCTATATATAATTTTATTAGGTTCTTAATTTTTGTATGGATTTTTAAGTTTTAGTCGAAATGTTGATGTAAAATGAAAGCGAACAGAATACCACGATGAAGAACAAATTCATTAACCTTAAAATCTTAAAATATCTTTTGAATTTAATTTTAGGTTAAATTCAATAAGCATGTGATTGAATCACAACAAATACATGGTAAATCTTGACGAACAGAGCGAAATGTGTATTACTTTTTCTTCGACTTAAGTATATCTTAGTTAAGTCAGATATTTATATATGGAATTTTAAGTTTAGTAGATTAAAGTGAAGTCTATGTCTAATTTCAATTTAATTAGAGGTTAAATTCGTGAAGATCTAAGCTAAGTTAACATAACTTAAAGTTGATATTTTTGACTATATATCATACTTAAGTCAGATATTTTTATATGTAATTTTATCAGGTTCTTGATTTTATGGAATTTTAATACTAGATTTAAAATTGGACGAACAGAATGTCTCAAAGAACAAGAAATTGCGTTTAATGAAATTTAATAACCTCAAAATCTTAAAATATCTTTTCAACCTAATTTGAGGTTAAATACAATAAGCATATGATTGAATCACAAATACGTAGCAAATCTGACAATCACAGGGAAATGTGCATTACTTTTTCTACGATTTAAGTATACCTTACTTAAGTCAGATATTTCAAGATATGATTTTATTTTTCATGGAATTTTAAGTATGTATAATAGAACAAATATAAAATGTCTATGCCTCATTTCAATTTAATTTGAGGTTATGTGCCGGGCAACAAGTTAACCTAACTTAAAATTGAATTTTCTCAGTATATATTCGGTATTTTCTCAGTATATATGCTTAAATCAGATATTTCTATATATACTTTTATCAAGTTCTTGTTTTTTATGGAATTTTAAGTCTACTAAAATAAACGAACCAAATATCTCGAATTTTGTAACCTTAAAATCTTACAATATCGTTTGAAATTTAATTTGAGCTTAAATATAATGATTGAATCACAACAAATGCGTAGTAAATCTGATGATCACAGGGAAATGTGCATTACTTTTTCCATAACTTAAGTAACCTTACTTAAGTCAGATATTTCTATATATGATTTGATTTTTCATGGAATTTTAAGTATAATAGAATAAAGACAAAATGCCCATGTCCTAATTCAATTTAATACTTAAGTCCGATAATTTTTCTCAAAGTCTTATTTTTTATAGAATTTTAAGTCTACTAGTATAAACAAACAGAATGTCTCAAAGAACAACAGAATTCTTAACCTCAAAATCTTAAAATATCGTTAGAAAGGTAATTTGAGTTTAAATTCAATAAGCACATGATTGAATCACTAATTCCAAGCAAGTATACCCTGGAGACGAGTTATACCTAACCTAAAATAACATTTCTTCAGTATATACCATGCTTAAGTTTGATATTTCTTCTCAAGTCTTATTTTTATGGAATTTTAAGTCTACCAGAATAAACGAACAGAATATCTCAAAGAACAACAAAATTCTTTAACCTCAAATATCATTTGAAATGTAATTTGAGGTTAAATTCAATAAGCACATGATTGAATCACTAATTCCAAGCAAGTATACCCTGGAGACATATTGAACCTAACCTAAAATTGAATTTCTTCAGGGACCATTAATATCTATTAAAATCTATTATTCTAACACACAAACAAATGCATTGTAAATGTGACAATCGCACTGAAATCTATTTATCTCGTAGCACTGGCTTTCATGTATGCCTAGCTTATTGCTTGTCCCCTAACAATCACCCTCGATGTGTAAAAAGTCAACTTGCGCACGACGTCAGCCACCGCAAGGCAGGCTTAGCAAAACGTCGGTCGGTCGCGAAAATCAAATCGTTTCGCGCACGCGTATGTGTTTTATATTTTACGATTACGCTTGTGCGAAGGGTGCATGAACGGCGTCCGCCACTTAATCGTTTGTCACATTACCCAATGAATTATGGGGGTGGGTGCCCTTGTATTATGCTTCATGTCTCACGCGTTATTTACACTTATGCACCCTTAGTACTCCACTGAATATTCAGTAAAACTTGATCTATTTCTTAAATTAATCGTGGTTTTTCATTAGAATATTTTTCATTTTCTAAGGTTTAATTAATTTCATGGTAAAAGAAGGAGGTGAGAGAGTTATTTTTGAAAATGACTTAAGTGGGGTATTGAATGTGTTTGGAGGACTTTGTATATTTGCGGGCAAGTGTATATTCATAACTGTTTGAATTGAGTGTGCGAATTCATGAAGCATTCATATGTGGCGCCTCCACCACCGCATCTCCTTCCGAATCATTACTTCGGAGAGAGTGCGTGGGGCTTGCATTCACTTTGCGTTGACATACGTTTCAAAGAATACCCTCGAGGCATTACGCGCAGAATCACACTCATCCTTTTATTTCATCAAGCGTGTGTAAACAGTGATATCTTTTCTCTGTAGACTAATACAATTAAAAATCGATGATTTTCTCACAGAAAAAAATTTAAATCGTAGTGAAATAATAATATTTTATATATTTTTCCATTAAAGTTACAACAATGTCCATAATTAAGTAGTCAAATTACTTTATTTCCTGCACGATAAGACGTGGCGTTTTATCTAAAAAACTGGACGTAAATTTAGTGTGAGTCTTAAGGTATGATGACGTCCAAATTAAACTTTTGTTGAATTTGACAATTCAACAAAAATTATTGCTTTGTAGTGAAGTATAATTTATAATTTATAGCATTTTGCAGAAAAAAACCCGTAAAACATAGAATTTTCTTGGAAAATAGAGTTCAAAGTATTCGTCCCGCGCAAAGTTTTTCGGGTCGCTTACATATAAAGACAAATTAATCAGCACAAACACGGCAGTCAAGTTTTGTAAAGCCATCTGCAGATCTTTGCTAGACTACGCTACAATACCAATAAGTGAAGCTCCACTCAGCTCAAAACGGCACCTAGCAATTAGCGAAAGAAAGGCCCTCAGAATCA
>JARJDV010003437.1:0-12473 GCA_030264675.1 Anaulacaspis nigra
CTACTCGTGTAGTATAGTGAGTAAGTACTCATTCTCGTATATACAAAACGCATATTGCCCAACAACGCCGGTTCGTCGTCGTGTGCGCTGTGTATTTGTTGGGCAATTTAGAAATTTCAGTTTGAATAGCCATAGCGCGCGCAAAACGCGGTGCGGTCCGCGCTCGCACCCAGACAGATTGTACGCACAACTTTGCCAATTGCATCTTTTCTTTATTCTTCTTCTTCAAATAATACCCATACTCTGCACGAAAGACATTTATCCGTTGTGTGCAATGCGTAAACACTCAATAAAACGCTTACGAGTGCTTACTGTTTAGTATTTAGCGCATTGCAACAATATAAATATCATTTATTTGACAGAATTATTAACTCGTAATTTAATTATAAGTCAAATGTGTACGAAAAATTATTGTCTTAATTATTTTGTGGTTACTCATCGCGCGCATATGCAATGTGCAATTGTAGAATAAACTCAACTCAACAATTTAATTTTTTTTGCGATAAGACTGCTATTTGCTACCACTTCGCAGAAATTGAATAATGCTCAACACACAAAGGAAAAGTGAAGTAAACTGAAGATTTGTAATTAGCAAATTTCCAAATTTCCAAACTAGTTTGCAATTGTTGTACAATTACGGAATTGATACCGCTATTAACGTCCTCTTCATCAAGATATGCATCTAAAGAGCGCAGGATGGAATGCATGCAATTCTTTGATGATGCATTTTTCTCTCATTCATTCGTGTTGTTGCAGTTTTGTGCTTTATGCGTTTGCTGTTTTTTTTTTCTGGCATTCATTCGTTCGCTTGTTCATTTGATTGTGTGCGGCGAATAAAAAAGTACGCGGATTACGTAATGCACATGCGAGGAGTGCGCATTGCGCACGCGCGCGCCCGCGTTAATGGCACCAGCGCGCCATTCGAACGACGAACGAACAACAAAATGCTATAAAAGAGAAGAATACATGTGCGACGCGCACACATAATAATAACAAATGGACTAACTACTGCTGGCTTCTGACTGTACAACCGAGTGCAAATGCTGTGCGAAGAGTAGTCGACTGGTAATTCATCGCTTAGACTTATTGAATTCTTTTCTGCAGGCGCATTGAACAAAACTTATCCCTCCGATTTACATCCTGCTCTACTTTAATCAACATTTAAACTAAGAAATGTATTTTTAAATGCTTATTGTTTAATTCTTCATAATCTACTTGAAACTATGCATTAGAAATCACTTCGACTTCGATTCATAAGTTTCGTTTTAATCTATTTATAACGTAATTCGAGGGATGAATGTATGTCGCGTGCTTATGCGCTTATTGACAATGACTACAAATTGTTTTGTATATCTACATGCTATGGAGCATGTATGTTATTTAGTCAAATTCACTTTCATTGCGTATTCAACAAGTGTTGCCGAAAACAACACCACACAGCGCGATGGTATTTTTATTTTTATACTCGGAGAGCTTAGTATTCGCGCTTTACGATTAAATTGTGCAAATTTATGGCATGTAATTTCATACGAAACGAGGTTACCGCACGGTTATTGTAATTGCGCGCGTGTATTCGCCGGGTACGTACAATGCGCGCATTTTTAGAGGAAAGTGACGAAAAAGAGAATAAAAGAAAAAAGTGGACTCACCTTCCAGCTTCATCCCGACCTCCAGGCACTTCTGGAAGCGGCAGAAAGGACATCGTTTGCGCTGCGTCTTGTCAATATGACAGCTGCGTTCGGCAACGCACGTGTACACTTTCTTGTTTTGCACAGTGCGCTTAAAGAAGCCCTTGCACGATTCGCACGTGAGGAGTCCGTAGTGGTAGCCGGAAACCTTGTCCCCGCACACAGGACACAGTTCCTCGATGCCGTCCTTGAAATCAAACGTCTCGCCGCCGGAGGTGGTTATGGACGCCACCGCCGGCATGCCGGCGATTTGGTAGCCGGCACCCAAGTCGACGCCGGCAAGACTGCCGCCGCTGCCTGGATAAAATAAATACGAGGTGTCAATATTACTCATGCAGCCGAGCATCATAGAATTATGCTGCTGCTGCTGCTGTTGTTGTTGCAGCTGTTGGGGCTGTTGTTGTTGTTGTTGTTGTTGCTGCTGCTGCTGCGCGTGATGATGATGTGATGGTTGTTGTTGTTGGTGTTGTTGCGATTGCGATTGTTGGGGTTGGTGGTGATGCGGTGGTTGCATTGATAGATTCGGGCACGTACCGCCAGCACCACCGCCACTGCCAGCACCCGAAATCCCGCCGCCACCGCCCCCGCTTCCGCCGCTATTATAGCCGGTCGGCGAACTGTACTGCGGCGGCATGGGGCTGGAGGCTTGGTTGCCGCCGACTGGCGAGTCCCCGGAACTCGCGTTAAATGGGGACATGTTCAACGAGAGCAACGTGGTGTGATTCTCCATGTCAAGTAACATTTCATAGAGACGCGTGATGAACACAAGACCGGTAATAAGACTAAAGTGTGCATGCGAGTAGTATATATCCCCCACTGGTAACTAAACAACGAATTCGGCGGCTGTCTACTACAAAACGAAACGAATCGAAAATAATCCAAACAACTGATCGATCAGCCGATCGATCGCGCAATCCGAAATGTGTGTTAATCCAGGCCCCAGAGAATGGGTCAGGAAACTATCGAATGGTAACACGATAACATTTTCCCGAAGCGCACTTTGTTCTTCGTCTCCTCCTCGATGGTATGATGGTTAATGATGGGACGCATTCACAAATCTTTCTTTGGCGAGCGGCGTATCGGCGTGTGTGTGTATGTATATATCCAAAGTATGCGATAATCCAAGAGGTGGTAACCACTGAGCAACAAGGTGCCAATAACACAAGATTAATAATAAATTCACAAGTCACGTTCTGCGCGATTCGAATCCAATTAACAACAATTCGTATTCGAGTTTGAATCTAATGGTGATGCATCGAGAGAACGCTCGCTAATCACGAAGAGAGAAGATACCGAAACCCGAACGGGTGGCACACGCACGTAAACCCAGAGGATTTCGAACAGCGAAAAGGCAAGAAAAGTACCACCCGAGACAACAACAATACGCCAGCGACGACGATGAGGATCCCAAAGAGTGCAAGTGAACACAACAGGCGAACGCGCGTGTTGCAGCGAGTCGCACAGCACACGACCGATAGACGCTAGTCCAACGTGATGACTGACCACTGGCAAGCTAAAGCGGCTCGTCGCACCACACACAACATGCCGTCGTCGTCGTCGTAGTACATGCGGCGGAGCGGCGAGCGCCGACAAACCCCCTACTTGCGGCGCACTTTATGCGCTCGCGGCGCGGCGGCACGCATACACTCGCGAATGGACGGCTAGATCCACTACGCGCGTAATGCAATCCTGCTGCTGCCTCTGTTTGTTGGGGGCGCTCTGGCGCAACGCGTATGACTCGATCACCATTAACCGCCTTCATTCGGCGTCGAGTCGCGGAATCGTACGCATACTACTACTGCCGCTGCCGCTGCTGCTGCAGGGATATCGCACAATAGAGAATGAATGATTAGGAGCCGCGGCGCTGCCATGTAATAAGTGAAAGTGACTGGTGACCCACTTTCCCATGAACCAGGTCTATGTTAGTGTGCGCGCGCTTACTTACTTACTAACCAACGCATACATACTCGAGATAATACTCATCGAATCGCATATGCAAAAATCTTATCTCATCGCATTTGAAGAATTACATTTCATACCCTGTGTACCTCTTCCCCCGAGAATTCAAATTAAGCGCAAGTAATGCTCACGCACGCGCGCTCGCGCTTGCTCGCGCCTACCTCACTGCGTATGTAATGTTATGTTACGTTGCATTACATGACATTACAGTGCATTACAGAATATGCCAGACACGTTGTTGTTGGTGGGGCACACACATTCTACGCTTGTGTATGCACCGCGAGTCGCGAGTGCGCGAGCGAGTGGGGAATATCACCATCCCACAACGAGGTGTCCTACTGACCCAGATACGAGGCGGCTCATCGCGGCGAGAGGCCGCGCGTAGGGCGCACGCTACTGAAAAACGCCGCACGCACGCGGCCGCTGAATTTTATTCGCTCGCCGAGACCCATTTATTCAAATCGTCTGAAACACCTTTAAAAGCCCCCTTATTAAAGAAGGGTGTGCCGTTCTCGCGGCACGCATCTTTACCTGCCGCAACAACCCTTACGGTGTGTAACTTCCGAACGAACAGTTATTTACTGCCACCCCAAAAACGCGCGAATAATGCAAACACGCTCCGCAACGGTAACATTTATCAACTTTCTTGCCGAACAAACAAACGCAAGACTGAATTCAAGTCACCTCAATAGAAATGACATTTAAGTTGCCCGGTGGTTGCCCAATATTAAAAGCACGCGCACGCGTTAACAGGTATTGCAACTCGGAGATGTGATAATATCGGAGAAAAATATGATCATACGCTGGTGACCTACTAATAAAGCAAACACATATTCTCTCGAAATTCATTAATAAACCTGACCTGCGCCAATGACGCGCCCGTTATACGTGCGGCCATAATTCCATCAAATGTGCAACCTCCACCACACAATCCTTGCCACATCACCCAATTTACTACATACAACCAACCCCTTAATAGTGTCTCGGCCATTTCAGAATCTCGGTTCTAGCGATCTAGGATGCTGCACACACATCCTTCTCTATCATTGGCATCGCACGCGTTGTTCGCTGCGCTTGTTTTCATAGTGCTGACCCAATTTTCGAATTTTCCGCAACATCAGTTACTAAATCTTGCTCTCATCTGTACGAGCGTAAACACACTCGCATGTTGTAGAATAATAGTAGCTAGCTCACATAATGTGCGAAAAGAAAGAGAGGAGGAAAAAAACACACGAGTAGTTGACCCATTTCCCTGCATCTGGAATGACCCGAAAAAATCAACAAAGCAGTGCTGAAAATGCAGTTTGCGAGCGGCGAAGACGAAGAAAAACTGTTGTGTTCCACTTTATTGTAACCTTGTCCGCAATTAATTCGCTCATTAGCCATCGAACGGATTATTTCGCCAAGCGGCACATAAAATTTAATTATGTCTTCATACCACGTGCTCGGCGCGCGCATTCGTTTGTTTGGGTTTCACTTTCTTAAACATGCGAATTTGTCGCGTTGCTGCTCATTGCTCAAAACCACTTGCGATTTCAATGTTCAAGTCTACGGGCTTTTACGGCCACCGAAAGCAAAAGCAATGATGTCGCCGCTTAAGCAACTAGAGCGCGGCTTAGAAACATCGATACATGCGTGCAAGAAGTATGCTGGCGCACTTAAGCGTAAAGTACTTAAGACGTAATTACAATGCACGCGCGGTGCGCCTAGTATTTTACGCGTAGTCACTCGAAAATTTGAATATTCATGACGAGATTAAGATAATTGAAGTAAGTACTACATGCATGCTCATTTCGTCGGCCGAGAAGAGACGAGCGCTCGCGCATTTGCGCAATGCGACTTTTTGCACGTTTCGCGGTTCGCGGTTCAATTGTGCTGGTCTTGGCTGGCACGCGTAAAGTGCAAGTACAGTGTGCACACTGACACCATTCCCATGTCGAATAATATGACTTAAGTCATCGCCAGCCAGCCAGGCCAGGCCAGCTCTTTTCGGTTTTGTCTCTTTTACACGAAAACGTAATGTCCATTGTAGGTAAATCGCGTTGAGTAATCTGCGCATGACAGACAATGGAAGACTGCAGGCGGACGAGAGAGTGCTAATTGTGAAAGTGCCATCGAAAAATCGAAAGTACGCCAATCGAAATGCGATCATCAATGAAATCATCAATGCAAACAAACACACAGCCAGCCGCGCTGCTGCGCCCCCGTTAATTGATTAACGTCGCTTATGTTATTTTTTGTTGCGCTTGTAAAATGTGCAATTAATTTACAATTAACCCAGATATGCAACAATAATACGCCGTGTGATAAGCGCGCGAGATAACTAACCATATTCGCATTGAAATAGAAATTTATTATTGCACGCAGCGCGGTGACTTATTTGTGCGCTGCGCTGTGCACGTCATACGTTTCGAGGGAACTCGCAGGAATCGGCTCAAGTGCACTAGGTTTGTGGGTCAGTGGAGAAAAAGAAGGAGGTAACGGCGGCGGCGGTGAATGAGGCGGCAATGTTTATGATACGCACACATTGTCCATTATCTACATCTAACTCAACTTATTTTAGGTTGGTTAATTTTATGCTCAAATACACTTATACCCCAATTTGCACTCAATAAATTACGTACATTTTTACCCAAGCTATTCGTATAAAAGATTATCTTTATGTTGTAACATAAAGTTAAGAAATAAATTAATTTTCAAAATTAATCATATTTGCCAATATTACCTAAAAACTTATATTACAAAACTGTTTTTTGGCAAATAATTAATGGCAATTTAAATAATTTTCCGAGCTTTGTTTCATTGTTTCCTCTCTGCATGTCCGAAAAATGTTGTAAAACCATTACAAATCCAAATAAAATAATACAAAGTAGAGAAAAAATGTGTGCCACGAGCCATAAACTAACTAATATTCAATTCCACCCGAATAATTATTACGTTAGAGCAGAGCGCATGCAATACGCAGTTGCCAAATTTTTTAACGTTTTGGAAACAATGAAATTCAATAAAATTCAAATTTCTCAATACGCGTATTTTAAATTCATCAGATTAAAGAAAAAAATTGACAAAGACGCTATTTATTTACCTGATGATTATTATTGCTATTATTGTTATAAAAAGTAATTGTTTTTGCGTCGATATAAAATTTTCAACAATAATATGCAATGCTGCTGTTGCAATGCTTCAATAAAACGATATCGAATTACGGGCGAATGCAAAATGAATGAACGAATCAAACGAAAAATGATCAACCAAATATGATTATAGATCACATTGTGACCGAGTTTGCACGAGAGCTTGCACAATATGCACACCTCTATAATATCAGAGCGCAGTGTGGTGCGTTCGTTTTCTATCTCGCTCTCCTCTTGATTGGCTGCAAATGAAATTGAAACGCAATTTGATTGCACATTTGCGCGATGCGTTTCTTTCGCACACGCATAACATAATTACCCCGAGCATGCATTCATCCGTCGATACATAAATGAATACTTAATTAATTATAATGCGCGAGCGCTGCAGCGTACGTAGCATTCAAGCACGGGACAAAAATGTGCGCAATTTTTCCGCAATTCAAAAAAATGCAAAATTACTTCATAAATAATTTTTCGCTAATAACCAACCAACTAATACCTTTTCCCATTGTGATTACGGTAATTAACAGGCCGTCGTATTATTGCAAGTGATAAAACTAATATTGATTTATACTAAAATAATATTGATTTATAGCCAGCACTAAATCGTTTTTCATCTCAGTCATGAATGACTTCAATGCAAAACTAATTTGAATCTAATGGATTTCTCAACCAAGCACGTTGTAAAAATAATGCGTGCATTCGTGATCCTATTTTCGCGCAATTGAAGCGGCGAACAAAAATTGATCATCAATCGAAATGAATGAAATGAAGAAACAAACAGCAAAGCAAGAGCAGGCACAAAGCAACAACACACAGAGAGACACCGATTGCAATGCTGCAGCAACAGCAGCAGCAGCGTGCGCGCAATTCAAAACGATTTTAAAAACGGATATGTGTGTCAAGGATGCGAGACGTAATAATAAATTCGCCTCCGTACACAAACCGATTTATAAAGTGTAAGTGTTTTTATATTGTACGAGGCCCAGTAGTGGTGCGCGCACAGAGTACGCTTCGCAATATTATGCCCGATGGAGAATATTGCAATCGGGCGGCGAGCGCAACTACGTACGGAGAATTCTATTCGACGAAATGAATTTCAATGCTTCAGAAAGCATTCAGGACTCTGCACTAACTACTCGTTCATGTCGGTAGCACACAACAAGCGTATCACAATTTATTTTTCTTCTTTTATTCACTGATATGTTTGCCGTGTTTGTCTTGCTAGATGTTGCAATTCGCTATCAATGATTATATTTTATTATATTTAACATGATCCAATAATCTCGCGAATAATTCCTAATAAATTTTAAAGCTAGCATTAATCTTTTAAATTCATTTTTAATTACAGGGATGAAGTATCGCTTCCTCATTAAAACCCAAATGCTCCTTTCCCGACAAAATATTTTATTAAATTTTTGAAAAAGCGTCAACCAATTTTAATCATTTTGGTTTTACTTTCATCGAAGAGATTTTGCCATCCCCTTTCACACAGTTCTTTTACCCACCTTCCTCAACAAACCTTGCAGCCAATTTTAAAAATTATTAACCATAACATTTTCCACATTTGCATAAAATGATTCAAAATATCCCAGAAAAAATTGCAACCCCCTCTGGCTAAAACGATATTTAAAATTTGTATGTTAAATTTGAATATATCACTTCATTCTAATATCAAACTTCTTGCATGTTTTATGACCATCTTACTATTCCATTTAAACCCTCCTGATATTACATAAAACGATGGCTTCAACAATAGCAAATAACAATTATCCATTATACAAAATTCAATTCAAATGAGCGGATGGCGCAAGAACGTTAAACAAATAAATTAAATTAACATTGTGCGCGTGCACACACACGCATTGTGTAAACGAAATGGAATCTTTTTCGCCGCTTCGAATATAATCACGTCGGCCGCGTATCCATATAGCGCCGCACACTTCAATTGCTGGTGCAATTAAGAAGTGAAGCAACCAACCCGCCCGATTAACCAACTAACTACTAACCGCCATGCGCACGCGCAATGACACACACCGACCGACCGACCGGGCCAATTAATTAATTAAACCGAATGGCGAATATACACTTGAACATAACACAAATTCGCGCCTGACCTGCATCTTGCGATATTTTTCATCATCGCACCGCGCACACGGCGGCCTGCTAAAAGTTCGCTAATAACATAATCGATAAGTCTAAAAATACGTGCGCGGCCCGACTCTCGCGATCGAGCAATCGAGATAAATAATACGAATGCAAGAAATTTGCACACGCATCTCGAGAGAACACACACGTACGCGCGTGTTTATAGAACGCAATCAACCTGTCATGATTAGTAATACAAGTCGACGCATAAATATTGCGGTAGGTATGCAATTCGATTAATACGCATATGCAAATCGCAAACGTTGAAGTGACACAACTAATAAAACTACGCGCGCGCCGAGAGTTGATTCAAGAGACAAATTGATCACTTATCAATATGCAGGTGCTAAGTGAAAAATGATTTTTCAAAAGTCATTATGAATCACGCTTTTAAGAAATTGGGTCACGTGCTTTTTTTTCATCGCTTGTACAACATCGAAAAATCACTCAGTCTTCACGCGATGTGTACACATTCAAACTACTCGACTTTAATTTAACTCGATTTTAATGCATACAAGAAGAGATGTGCGCGCAACGAGTAAAGATTTTACTTCATTTCAAGTTTCTTAAAATCAATCAGTCATAAATTTAAATATAGCACATCCACGCTCTTTTTGCCATTCAAAAGCGTGTTCCATTTATTTTTACGGCCAATTCCTAAAAATTCGTTTCAACCCCTATAAGTCAATGGTGATGTTTATATTTATTTTACCTTGCAAAATGCATTCGAGACGCGTGCCCCAGTCACACACACGAATCAACCCCCTATAAATAACTGGGATTTGTGTCGTGTGCACCCCTAACAACCTGTCAACACAAAAGTTTACTAGGCTATTGGGACAATCAATGCACCTAGTTCCGAATTGGGGTGAAAGTCGGCGCATTGTGTGCGTGCGTTACAGGTGCATTCGTTCCACCGGGTAATTGCAACAAGTTGTTTATACCTGTCATGAATGCACCCCAGGTAGCTGTTTATCACGTGCAAACAAATGGACAATATTTTGACATACCAAAATGGTGTTTACCTTTGCGAATAATAAACTTTGGAAAATACGACGCACAAAAGACGGTCGGAAGCTTTGTGTACCTGGGAGGTGATTTCGATCTGCTGACTTTACTTCAAATCAACAATAAAGGTAATAGCTTTTATTACCTTTTTTGCTAGTAATCAAGCGTAACATTTGTACAATTTGGAAGGCAAAGCAAATTATGATAAACTTCTAATGTTATTCGCGTGGCAAAAATGTACCGTGAAGAACATACAAAGAAAGTAATTTCTAAAAGAAATTTTCTCAAGAAATAATAATGACAACAAACGGTAAAAATTGAACATTTTAATAAGTAGGAAATATTTATGATACATATCATCTTTGTTATATCCACCAGTCTTAATTCTTTAATCAATTTCCTTGAAAGGTAAAAGCTCACTCGTTGCAATTTACATCCACTGTAATTGATCCAAGTAATAATTAAATGCAGAAGAAAAACAGGTATGTTCTTCCTTCTCCGCAGCTTAAAGAGCGAGTAAATTATGCGTATGCGCGAATCACTTAGAACGCAATTAAAATAATCGTTTAGCGTTTGTGCCGCTTTTTATAATCGCGCAACATAGTTCCAAGTGTTTACAAACACACGCTCAGCGCTGAATTTTTCATCGCGTTGACGATTATTTCTTCATCCGCGCAGAGCCGATTGGCTAACGGACGATGCAAATAAGATAGGCAAGCAGGCAGGCAGGGATTGCGCTGCATTCGATTGCATTAATGAAACATAAACACGATCGTTAACATTTCTAAGTGGGTCTTGTTTACGCGCGCGCCTCCATGCAAATCGCACTGGAATCTGGTCCAAGTTCAAGGCGCCATCCGCGACCGTTCTTAAGACGAAAAAATGCCCGGCAACTTGCAAATCATGCTAGAACAATTGCCTATTATTCTACATGAGGAGGAGTAGCCGAGAGTAGTTCCTATAGCTTCCAATATTCTGCATTCTCACAGAGAGCAAAGCCAGCCACACCGCTCATGCTAATAACAAATTCACGATTTCGCAATCAAACTCGATAACTTGCGCTGCCAATCAGTCAGTGAAACACACGCACACAAACAAACACAATACAGTGGTGGCGCGACCGATGCATTATTATCCTATTATCCTAGCCACAGCCTGCGATACGTAAGTTCCAAGAATCGACGTCATCACCGTCGCCGCCTCACTGCACATGCTTACCAGCAATGACATGATGATGAATATTACAAAGTCACGCTTAAAACTCTTGCAATAAAAATGCTTTTAGAAAAATATAAATTAATTCGCTATTAGTTTTTATAGATCTATCATTACTCGTTTTTCCAGGAAACGTTTAATACAGGGTGTAGGATTACCAATTAGTATCAAGATTTATTACCCCCAGCCCCAGAATAACAAACTTCATATCGCTTTTTTCCCTTAAAAAATATATAGAAAAATATCAATTTTTAATGCAAAATTTTCAATTCTCACGATTTATTATATGTTTTTCTCAGGAATCTGGATATAGAAATAGAATTCATGTAGAAATAAGAAGTGAAGCGTGATTTTTACTCGTGCAGATAATTTTTGAACGAAATTATTGTAATTGAATGGATGTTGTACGCTCATACAACATGGTGATTGCATCCATGCCCAACGGAATAAAGAATTATGTACGAACAAAGTGGAATCGCGCACACCGGCAAGGACACCGCATCCACGAACCGTGACCGTGCCGTGTCGTGACACAATTTTACTTCCATTTTTCTTTTGCGCTTTGATGCAATACAAAATACTTAAGTCGAAATAAAAATCCATCAAAAAGAACTTAAATGAAGTCGTCATCAATCACAAGAAAATTGCACAACCATGTTGAATGATGATTATTAGCCAACTTAATTTCTCACTCCAAATATTTAATCATTTCATGAACAATTAGCTGCGCGCGTGAGTGCGTGTAGTGTATGTACCATTACTCTCGCTTTCATCTTAATTTTCCTTTCGACTGTAGTTTTGCCTTTGGCCCGACGAATATTGCAAGTCTCCGGAGTCGAGAATCTGACGCACAACGTGGTCGGCGCGCAACCAGTGGCTTCCCAAGTGTGTCAAGGACATCGTCAGACATCCACTTCAATAGAAAGACGAACGCACAAAGCTCCCTCGCACAGCATGCGCATGCAATTCAAAACGCGCGCAACGCACATTGTCCGAACCATCAAAGAGACAATGCGTTGAACGAGTTGCGAGAGGAGAAAAGCTGCGATAGTGATGAGGTAATAACCGTGCATACGCTGCGTTCCAGAAAAACGACGTCGTCGTCGTCGACAACAACAACAGCGAATACGTGGTACGTGAGATAGCTAGTCCGACAAACAACGCATCAATGCGTGTCTGCAATTGCGCACGAAAGAGAGGATAATTGAAGCCGACATTATAATGACTCAAAGATGCTGTCATTTCAAATATGCGCCATATTCTTTTTCTTTCACAACACATTGCATACGTTAATCCTTTCTCCGCACACGTGTTTAAACCC
>JARJDV010003441.1:0-10788 GCA_030264675.1 Anaulacaspis nigra
CAGCGCCATTTGCATTAACTCATATAAGCTAAATCTCGCTAATCAACTTCGTCATACAATTTCCAACACACCCTGGTGATGCAGACCAGGTCGGTTGGTTAAATATGCATTGCATTCGAATGCAAACAATATGAGTGAATAAAGGTCATTCTAAAATCAAAGTAACAGCATCCACAATTCAAGAATTAATCTCTGCTTAGTTTTGCTGACATAATAGGTATCTGTCTATTTTTTAATTAATTTGTTAATAGTGTTTGTTGCAACTTATTTTTTGAAATGAGAAAAAGTTTATCACTGCTTACAGTTTTTGTTTCTTACTGGCTTGTTTCACCTAGTTTCCACATTGGAAAATTAGCACACTCGCAATCGGAAAATATAAAAGTTTGACTTCTTCTTCTGTTACAGTTTCTTCCTGAGGACCAAAGGACACGAAAGAAAATCAACACATTTTATGTTCCGACCTGGATCGCGAAACGTATCACAAAAGTTTATCCCAAATGACTGCACATAAACTACCGCGTTGCATTTTGTTTGCTGCAGTCTTACTTAAAAGGAAATTAAACAAAAGTTACTCTACTGTCTTTTTCATTTCGGAGATGTTTACGTTTTCAAGTAAATTAATAAATACCTATCGCACATAATGTTCTTATCGTTTTCTTAGAACATAAGTAAAAAGATTAAATTCGTGCATAAAAGTAAAAAAAAGCATTTAAATGTACGTAATGAGTGCACTTTTTGACACACAATGTTTTCGCGTAGCGTGGATAAGAATCGGTCATTAGATTAAAGTCAGTTGTGCTTCGATGGGCATTCATTCTACACGCAGGCGAAATTTCTACAGCAATTTCTGCATTTATTCCCACCCATTTCGCCCTTGGAACGCTTCTAATGGCAGCAACTGTTCGACGGCGGCGGCAACGGTGGCGGCGACTCGGCTATACATCGCATCGACGCAAAACTTAGATAATTGCACCACGATAAGGCTGAATTAATCTACTTCGAGCGCTTTTGTACCGCGTCGCTGAATGCTGGTGGCGCCCCCCGATGCGGGACATGTGTGTATTTTTACTCTATTTTTCATTTGGGACAATTGGAACGAACAGTCGGACATAAAGGCCGAGACAACTTACAAACGTAAAAAAACGTAGACTAAATGCGCTAAGAAAGGAAAAAATAAAGAAGACGTAAGCGTGCATTGCTTGAGTCAAATTGCTCAAGAAGAAAGAAAGCAATGTAGACGTTAGTGTAGACTCAATTAAAACGTACATTTAGTGCTTGTACAAATTGCAATCGAATTGAATGATTATTTATTACATAAGAAATGGATATTAAAATAAATTGAATCGACATTTGAAAAATTGTTCATTAAATGATGTTTTATTATTAAAAATCATAACCAAATATGCGCTTCGCTTCAATTATATTAAAAACGAATGGAAGCTCTGTTCAAACTCTCTATTTAAATAAATCCCGCTGTGATTTTTCAATTACATTATCCAATTTTAATATTCAATGAAGAGATAATCACATTCTCTATTTGTTTAGCAGGTAGATGGGTATAACGCACCAGCGAATGAGAAAAATTGATTAAAATTGAACGAACGCGCATCTCCTGCAGGCAGGACACTCTCGTTGCATCACATTATAAATTAGATCATTACAATATTATTATATTTGGAAGAGGTATTTGATTAGCGCCGCTTGGTGCTATCAATGTATTCAATCACATTATGCAACCAGGCGTGCGCCGCGAAGTGAAAAGACGCTCGGAACAAATAAATAATTTATGAGAAGTTGTGAAAGAGAAGAAGTTGTCTCGACGCGGACGTTAGACGCCGATTTAACAAACGCGTTTCAATAGAATTCATTAAATTATATTCCGATTATGGCGAGAAGGCAGCGAGCAGCCTAATTGAAAACGCGTACAATTAAGATGAAATAAATGAAAATTGAAATTTATATGCGCTGCTGTGCAACCCCTTCCCGGCACAAAACGACGCCGATCGAATTAGTCAAACATGATATACATATAATTAATTTCCAAGTTTTAATTAAATTCGATTGTTTATAAAAATGCGCTTGGCCGCCCCAATTTCGTCACGCATTGTTGCTAGTATTTTATTGTGCTTTAGCGCGCGAGCGGGGAAATAAGATGAACGCCGACGCGATTATTTATTTTATCATTATTCGTTTCGCTTCCCTTATTCGCTTATTTCGTTCTACGTTTTGTTATCCATTTGTATATGCACGCGAACGGAAGAAGTTTAAGACGGCGAGACACACAACACGCCTTGCGATGAGATGAAGCACGTCGTGGATGGAAAAGTAGCAGTGATAGAAAGTTTAAAGAGTGCCTCGACTCCTCCTGGCAGTGCGGCGCGCGGGACCATTGATTAAGAAGCAGCGAGATTAGAAGTCCCGGCTGCTGACTTAGATGGATAAGCAGACATTGTGCACTCGCGAGCCGCCTCCGTGCTCGGCGAAAACACACAACTCGGCGAGGGCGTCGTGTATCAAGAAGATGAGACGAGGAAGTTCCACTCAACCACGCGCTGCGTATCGCTAATTTTGTTGCGACCTCCAACGTCCTTCGAGACTTTAAAAAAGTATGTTTATTAATGCGCCTTAAAATGCCAACTGCGTTGGTGTCGGTTGAAAAATTGAACATAATCCAGCATTCACGATGAAGCCATTGGCCGTTCGGGATATTGCGTTTCAAGTCGGCAATATTCCCCACTAATAATTCCAAGTACCCTTAAATACACACATTAAATTAATTAAAAACGCAAAAACTCTTATCATTCATTTATTTGTTCGCGTCCGCGAGTTGGCGCAGTGCGCGCATCATTGAATATCTCGCGAACCAGGTACGCGCACGGGGCAACTTGGAGAAGAGCACACGAAAAGGAAATACGAAGAGAATCAGCAAGCGCAGAAGCGCTCTCCAGAGTACATTGCACGAGATCCAATTACTTTTATTAATACCACTCTCGAAAATGCTCATTAATTATGCCTGCTATTTTTTCCTCTTCGAGTAAAATATTTCTCTCATTTTCCTACCTGGCGCAAATGTTTATTGAAGAGATTAAATTCGTTGCGTTGTTATATCTTTCGCGCCAAATGCGCTAGACTCATAAATATGGACTGTGAAATAAAGCTGATATAATGCACGCAGCTCGTTTGTCTCAATCAAATCCAATGGATGAATTTGGGAATTGTGCATTCGGTAAGATATTCGTAATTGGACATTATTCAACTTCAGCATGCATAAATAAATTTCTTAACAAATAATGTCTATAGTAAATGCAATATTTAATAAAATATTTACATTCAAAGTAGTTCGTTCAGTAGCTTTGTTTATTTTCTGGAAATTCTGTGATCATTAATTAGAAGTATTTACTTTACCGGCAGGTTGTTACTCAGCTAATGAACACATAGTAGGTGCTATCAAAATACGCAGACGTTTAGACAGTAGCAGAGAACAAGCGATAACTGATATCATTGAGTGTCCGTCGGCGGTGGCGCGCAGACATAGTCAAACACAGTGAATCCAATATTGAAATTTCCCCACGAACAATCGGCCAGGACAAATAGCCTGGCATCTTCAGCGTTTCGCTGTGGCAAGAACGCTATGGACAACGATAGATAACAGTTGGAGAGATGGACAGATTGGATTGCGTTTTGAGAAATAATTACCTGCGCTCAAGGCTGAGGTGTGTATCTGGCGCGTCATCTCTTGTTTGTCCTCTCCGGCCACACTGGACAAGTCACAAGCAGGCAATAATTTACTAAAGTTCAATTATTAACATTGCTACATAATTACATAATGATAAAGTAATGAAGTAATGGATTACATGGGCTGGAAATTTAATTTGCCTTCACATGGAATTTTTATATTACAATTTATGCTTATTTTCCTATCACAAAAATGATAATTCTAGTCATATAAGACATCAAATAATATTCAGCTTTCACATAATTATGTCTGGAGGGAATAGAGTGGACTTCATAATTATGAAATACTAATAGTTAATTTAGTTAAGTAACAGTAAAGTATATTCGGTTGCATATTGTACTCGAAGGAAAAACCAATTTGGAGAACTTGTAGTTCGTTTCTTTAACTTTGTATATCATCTCGCAATACCCCGGGTTAGCAATAGTAATAAAATTTTAGGATACACCGAGTGCAATGAAAGATTGAACTTCAACTCTAGGTTTCCGGGATGAAATTCCGGGTTCGGTATCTTCAAAAGACCTGATGTACCGGCTGCAAGTTACATATATGCGATTAAATATTCCTCTAAAGAGCCGAAATGCCCCTCTTACATTGGGCTGAGTGTATGAATGCCGCCCGCATCTGCATCGTTTCGCCGGTTCGTTCGTTCGGTTGTAAGGCACGAAGGCACAGGTAATGAATGCATCAATTTTAAAACAGCTCATACACAAAGAGCATTCCTGCAACAAGCAGCAGATGCTTCGCGCTTTTTGTTCTCCAGAATGCAAAATCTAACTTATGGGCACTTATACTTAAGCCATTTTAATGCTGCTCACTTGAATTCCATTAGAGTTGCAATTAAAATCGGATTCTTAAATCATGATTTCCTCGTGCGCTTCCTTCCTGCGGAACATATTGTATAGAGAATACAATTCAACCGTCAGTGGGAAACATGAAATAGACGTTGGATGAAAGTAGTACTGTGCCGGAATGAAAGTAGTAAAACGAATGACTTTAGTGTTGAATTTACAATTTGTTAACCTGAATGCACTAGATGTAGCATTTAAAATTTACTCAAAGTGAAAATGACATTGCATGCTGCATGTGATGTGTCTACTTCTATGATAATTTATTTTCTACTTTAAGAAATAATCAGAATTACACCGACTGACTTAGAGTAAAATTCTCTCTCCTGTAGCAATAATGTTTTTAAAATGCATATCAATTATAACAAATGACACAATATTCTGAAAATTACAAGGAAAACTATTTTCTTTAGTAATACCGTAGAAAATTACTTGCTAATATTAACAAAGATTATCTTTAACTTTTTACACAATTTTTTTATTAAGAATATAAAAGGCGGTTTATTATTTTAAAATATTTAAATTACCTTATTCGTATGTTATTATTGTTTATTATAGCAGTTGAATAATAATGACGCTAATATTAATTATAGGTGTAATATGTGCTATATAAAATGTATAAAAATTAAATAAACAGCTATATTTTTCTACCTTGTACCACAGAAAATAATGATGTTAATGTTAGAAAGTGGATTTAAATTAAAGTGCCCTTAAGGGCGTTTGCATTTCATTCCCGTTTTGTTGTTGCTGCTGTTGCGTAGCGCTGTTAAAAGAAAATTGGAAAAAGAACAAATTTTGACAAAACATTCTCGCTGAACGAATGCCCAAAAAACATTTTCGCCTCACTCAATATTTTTGCAAAATACATTTCCGCATACATTTTATACATTATTAAAACGTAATATGTATAATATGAATTTTTAATTATGCGTAAAATGCATGCATTGTAAACTTTTAATTATTAAATGATTATTCCATTAATAAATAATTAATCGCTATTTGCGTGATGCGAATAACAATAACAGAAATCGGATTTGAATAATAAACAGTAAAGCTCGGCTTGGTAATATTGTTATTGTTATTATTAGACGTAATGGAATAATTCACATAACAAATGCATATATGAAGCGTGTGTATATGCGGCAATTTCAGGCTTATTATGGTTTTGTTATTTTTGAATCTTTGATAAATCAGTGCAAATTAGGCCGTGTTTGCAATTGTCCTCGAGGCAATATAGCAGCGCAAATTGCCAAGTCAAGATCAATAAATAATGGCAAATAAATTGCAAATATTTATCAACCAATTTGTCTCGAATATTCTGATAAACGGACATTTGGTACGCTTCAACCGACCAGCCGCAAGGCAGACACCAATCCATTTGCCATAATATAATAACAATTGGCAGGCACGTCTATGAATGCAATAATGACTGGAATTTATATGTGTTCAACTCTTTCTACTGATTGTAATTGAATGAAATTTTGTTCTAACACAAAAATATTAATTTCATACAATTAGTTCAAATCAATTTCTTAAACTTTCAGAATGCAAAGTGTCGCCCAAGCATAACTTAAACGACTTTGACTTTAATAGTGCTATAATAATCATCATGCTTGTATCTTAAAGAATGTATTGCAATTGATATCATCCTGCACATGCATTTGTATGCATGCATTCTGTGTATGTATAATGTATATGGCTATTTGGAATAATATTTTTCATGGAGCAATATATAGGCAACTATTCGAACACCTATTTAAAAGTAAAATCAATCGAAATAAGCAGTATTATAAATCAATTTAAGACTTCTTCAATTTTGTAGATTTATTCATCTACATTAAATTAAGTGTGATTTTTAATTAAATTTATCAACATTATATCATTTTCACCAGCCATTATATTTACTTAGATACATAGCTTTTTCGGAGAGTAACATTGTAACATTGATTGGGATTAGTAATAATTCTTTAATATTTTTGATAATGAATCACAACATTTTTATATAAGTAATAAAGCATGTTTGCTAGTGTCCTCTACGGTTAAGTTTGACTATACTTTCCACCGATCATTTATCAGCTGTGTGGGTAAGTGTCATTACATTTGCCCCGAGGTTGCATGCGATTTGTTTTCATTCCTTCCTTGTTACTTGGAAGTGTAACGAAACTTGTGTTTACAGTGTTTAGTTAAAATGAGTGATTCAGAATCTGAGGCGTTGTATAGGCAGTTAGATGCCGCGCAAAATAATTTTCACAGTACATTCAAACCTGAGCATGAAGAAAGTGTGGCCCCAACAAATACTAGAAGTGTATTAACAACTATAAACAACTTGACTGTAGATGACATAGAAATGGACGAACCGACTGTTGAACCAGCTAGAGAACCGGCGAGAGAAATACAAACGAATAGCCCCTATATTGTTGAAGAAATGATAGATTTGACCACTGTGTTCACCCGATCCAGAAGAAATAGACTGATGCCACAGGAAGTTGAAATAGTGTTGCCTCTTTTAAGATACAGGCAGAGAAATTTACGGAATGCTGCAGTCCTTCCAAGGCCTGAATGGGTAGGTAGATCTGAAAGAGTATATAGAGCTACAAGGCCAAGAAGATCAAGGTTACTTGACCCAATCACTTTTGCCAATAGATTGAATAATTTGGCCAACAACACACAAGATGTGGAATATGTTTCAGCTTCACCTTATTACGGTCCTACTTCTTCTAATGCACCTAATATGAGGGGACAAATTGTCCATGTACCTAGACCTCAATTACCTGCCAATCAACCCACACAACAACCACTAGTCATATCAGCCCCTATTGATCTTGATTCATCTACAACTTCTGATGGCACAATAAATGAAGAGCCATTTGTGATAAGTGAAGAATTCTATAATCCAATAATGATTGTGAAATTAATGTGGAAGTCTGTCAATGAAAAGCATATAAAAATTAAACGATTTACACCGTTGGCAAGAATTGTGGAAATTTTTGCTACACGCGAAAACGTCGATTCCAGTTATCTCAAATTTTTTATTAAAGACAAGCCAGTAGACTTGACAAAGCACTCATGTGCAACACTATGTTACATGGCTCCACAAATACCAGTTGAAATTGAAGGCTCTGTATCAACAAATAACAATCCAGTACTGGAACATCAAACAGGGCCTCTAGTACAGATCAAATTGCAAAATAACAGGAAAATTGAAACTGTTGACTTTCCTCCGGATATGAGAATGGAGATATTGTATGCCATTGCTGTTATTCGTTTTACTTTTCCAATTGGTTCATTCAAAGTAATATATGATGGTAAGCGAGTTTCCTTCAATTCAACTATTAACATGCTAGGCGCGGAGGAAGGCGACTGTTTTGATGTTATGCAGATATAATGTTTTTATAGCTCATTTACTATTTAATTCTAATTAAGTTTCATGTTACTCAGTCTTAAGATAAAGTCTAATAAATGCATTTGAACTTTTATATCTGTCCTATTTTTTGTAACAAAGAATCCTGGAACACCTGCCTTTGCTAAGATAGTCTGCTGATCATTTACCTACAAAGTATGTAGTATAAATAAAATGTAATTTCAAGAAACTTGCTCACTTCCAAGTAAATTATACGTTTACTACCTTTTCATCTAATTCAATAACCAAAGACATGTCAAACTCCTTTAAATCAATTTTTTGTGTTTGCATTAAATTCTTTAGTCGTACACATTTCTCCTCGCCGGTGATATCTGTGCGTTCTGCGATTTCATCCTCGTCCACTGTAAAGTAATAGTGTCAGTTATCTTTCTTTATGCTGTAATATTATATTATCAACATAATCAACGAATAAATAAACTATTCTGAAAATTGCAAGCACTCACTTTTCTGTTTATTCAGTAACTGCATTCGCTTTTGATACATATGCTGTTCAGTTACGTTTTGAATATCCATTAAGCCCTTTACGATTTCAAATACTGTCTCATTTAATAGACTGTTTGCTAGACTTGAAAGTAGTTCATATGGCAGGCGCATTTGATATTTTCTAAATCAGTTATTCAATATTATAGTAGCATTTAAAATTTCAGTGATGCTGATGAGACTTACGCCGGTAACCCGCGTGCCATGTCTTGTAGTTGTTCTAACAACAAATATAACTTTTTCTGAAGCAACTCTGGACTTTCCATTTCAGTTTGTTCAATGGGCTCCATTATTAAATTAAAATACATATACAAATGATTACTTATCAATTTATTTAGAAACGTTATACAATATCGAGGTAATGCAGGTTTCGTATTTCTTTTCATACCATGGTTTTATTTGTTTCATCAGCTCCAATCAGCTCATTGCAAACTGATAGCTAAATAATGATTTTGAATTGATGATAAAACACGGGTAATATAGAGGTAATTCAAATCTTCCCGTAATATCTTATCAAAATAGAACAAAATTAAGATGTCCAATTAAGCTTTATAAATCGCGAAATAGTCTAATATCAGTTATTCCGACTAGTATTAAGAGCGCACAACCAAGAAACAGCAAACAACAAGAAAGGTACGCAGGTAAAGGTTATGTGCAAATTTAATGTTTACAACATAGGAATATACAGTATCTAGAGGATCGGCTTTCCCATTTCCATGTTAAACAAAAGATACAAAGAAAGTTGAACTAAATATACGAATATTCTTTAAAACTTATTGAATACAAACGTGTTTACGTAGTTAAATAAAATGTCAACAATGACGTGACAACAGTGTACCCTGAAAGTTAAACATTGGTCCCAATCCGTGCATTATTGGGAAATTTTTGACATCTTTGTAAGTTGCGTTGAGTTGTGTAAAGTGGTGTAAAGTGACTAGGTTATACGTGTTCTCTATGATGCTCTATAACAATAAACACTTCTTTTAAGTTTTGTGGGTTTAATTTGATATCCAAATCAACCCTTTATTGATAATAATGACAATGCAAATGGCAGCAGATGCAAATCGTTCACGGGAGAATAGCAAAATGATGAATACAAGGGAAAAAGAAGAGTACATAGAGAATTTCAATTTTCCTTACTGTGATGAAAGTGTAAAATATGAAAAAGTGGCTAAAATAGGACAGGGGACTTTTGGGTATGTGAAATTGTTATTATGTAGGTTCTGTGATATGTGGATGGATTACATTACAGAGAAGTCTTTAAAGCTAGAGACAAAAATAATCCAAATAAATATGTTGCAATGAAAAAGGTTCTCATGGAAAATGAGAAGGAAGGGGTAAGTACTGAGTACAATCAGGCTTTGGTGAAAGTTGCAACAAATAAAATATTTTTTTTGTAGTTCCCAATAACTGCCTTAAGAGAAATTAGGATATTACAACTTTTGAAACATGAAAATGTTGTCAACTTAATTGAGATTTGTCGGACAAAGGCAACACAAAACAACAAGTATAGGTCAACATTTTATTTAGTATTTGATTTCTGTGAACATGACTTAGCTGGTTTACTATCAAATGTTAATGTAAAATTTAGTTTGGGGGAAATCAAAAAAGTGATGCAGCAATTGCTCAATGGATTGTATTACATTCACAGTAATAAAATACTTCATCGTGATATGAAGGCTGCCAATGTACTGATAACTAAAAATGGCATACTGAAACTGGCTGATTTTGGTTTAGCCAGAGCATTTAGTGCAAATAAAAATGGTGAACCAAATCGTTTCACAAATAGAGTAGTCACCTTATGGTATCGACCACCAGAGTTGTTACTAGGTGAACGAAATTATGGTCCGCCTGTAGATTTATGGGGTGCTGGTTGCATTATGGCAGAAATGTGGACACGCTCTCCAATTATGCAGGGCAACAGTGAGCAACAACAACTAATATTTATTTCTCAACTATGTGGTTCAATTACACCAAGTGTATGGCCTGGTGTGGAGAATTTAGACTTATATAAAACAATGGATTTACCACAGCATCAAAAACGGAAAGTAAAAGAGCGGTTGAAACCATATATGAAAGATCCATATGCTTGTGACTTACTTGATAAGTTACTAGTTCTAGACCCGAGTAAACGTGCTGACTCGGATACAGCATTAAACCATGACTTCTTTTGGACTGACCCTATGCCCTGTAGTTTAAGTAACATGTTAGCAAATCATCATCAAAGTATGTTTGAATTTCTGGCACCGCCGCGACGACCATCGCACATGCGAACACATCATTCACTGCCAGGAGCAAGACCCACA
>JARJDV010003460.1:0-13482 GCA_030264675.1 Anaulacaspis nigra
TCAGGCCCTCGATACTGTAGTTATCCACTGTTGCAGCAATACGTTTTTCCAAAACAGGCATATATCTAATGTTCCATATTTCTATGGAAGCATCAGATCTGCAAGAAAATACAATATTCAGTCAGTACTTACATGTAAAATTAAACCAACATGTACCATTAGTCTAGTTCACAGGTTATATTTACCTTGATAATGCTAATAGTCCTAAATTATTATTGTACGCCATGCAGTATACCGCTTTGGGCTTCGGTTTATAAAACCGAACGTTATGCACCTTACAAGTAGACATGTTAACAAGGTATAACTAATATATCTAACAAAATTCACGCACAATATAAACACACTATCACTACACGTGTTTCATCACTTATTACTAACCCTACCCTAGTTTGTCATAGGATTATTTCTCCTGTCTCGCGGACACTTGTCGGCCTCTGGTGGCATTATAAGAACACGCTGTCGGTTTAACTTTTACCTGCTTTAACCTATTTGAGAATGTGAGAACCTGTCGTTTGCTGCATTTCCACTGTTTAGAAACCAAATTTTAATAAGGTAATTAAGTATTGCAATTGTTAATTAAGAATTGTAAAGTGTCAATTTTGTATATTATAAAATGTCGGGTCACTCAATACGACTCTCGCGTGTAAAAGCCGCTTCTCACAATTTGCATTCAGGGAAAGTGAAAATAAAACATGAATCAGTTGAACTATTGCTAGATTATTTAAATGAACAGGATGTATTGGATGCTTTAAATGAGGATGAAGAAGAATGGGTTAATCTATTTATCGCGGTTAAAGAGGCATTGTACAGGGTAAAAGAACTATAGCATAAAAATATACACATGACATTCATGGTACAATACATTTTAGGAGATAAAAAAAGTTGAAGATAAATTGGTGGCTGGTAAGATTGCAGTAAAGGATGAACTACATGCAAATAACTGCAGGGATTTGCTTGCCAAAGTTGTTAAATCTGCAAATGCAATAGGTAATACATTTTAGAATGATTGCAGAGATCTAATTCATGTTTCCTTCAGGTGCAAAAATTCCTTACAAAGAATACCTTTTATTTCTTAAGAGATGCATGGAAGATGTATTTCTTAAAAAGTATTGCCTGTTTAAATGTCTGAACACTCTCAATAAAAATATTCTGGACAATGAAGAATATTGGCCAATGTTCACTCTGGATGATGTAATGCATCTATTACAGCTGTTTAAAGAAATACATACTGCTGGTATTGACCTCAAAGCCTTGCAATGCTATTTAACGTTGATTAAGACTGCAGTAAATTACATGTTAACTCCAGAGATTTTATTCCAAGAAAGAGAATTTATTAGAGAAGTTATAGTCAACATTCAGTCAAGCAATATATGTTGGATTCTAGAAACTTCTGCAGAATTGTTTCTTATATTTTGTCAAGTTTGTGGACCAATATACAATTCCTTATGCATTCGTGATGGGGAAGATATTATCGTCCATTTATTCTGTTTTTATCAGCCATATGGAAGTTTTACAGAATTCAAAGTTTGTATTCATTCATATGTTTGAAACTTTCATTTAATAATTTGTCTTTGTAGATGATTCTGTTTCAATTATGTAAACAGCATTTAGAATATCATAGTGATTTGCAAGAAGGTTCAAATAAATGGCGAATTGCTCTAAAGAAAATTGGCACATTTATCAAAAGTTTGGTTGAAAAGAAGGATGAATTATTTATGCTTCCCTCAAATCATGCACAATGTACAACAGATTTTACTATTATAGCTGCTCTGTATTACTCTCAAGCTGTAGACATTGAATTATTACATGCAGAAGAAACACCATCAAAGAGAGCCAAAGTTGAGCCACATTTTATAGAAATATTGCAGAACATTGAAAAGAATCTACAGGATAAATGGTATGTTTATCGGGTTCGCTATGGATTCAAGTTAATTTTTAACTATGTAGGTTGTTGGTGTTCACGGAAATACTAAGGATTCGTCCGCAAGTTTTAAATGTTGATTATTATAATCGTCTAGTGCCATTCCTTACCAACTATGTCAAAGAATCAAAGTCAACAATTTTACGGGGTTCTGCATTAAATTGTTTGTGCGTTCTTCTTACAATTGAGTCTTCATTCAACAGAAGCGACCGTTTCAATGAGAATTGGAAATCACTCTACAAGTCAACTATTCGGTAAGTTTTCTTTTATTCTTACCTAGCGAAAACTGCAATCAGTATTCGTTCATTTTAAGAACGTTGGGATTAAATCAAAACGTACCTGAAAGCAACTCAATAGTTCGAGAATTAATGCAACGAAAACATGAACTTATCCGTAATGAATCACATTTACTTCTCAATCTATACATTACAAGAACCGTAAGCATTTCACCCGATGCGATACTAACACTGAAAGTATTCGGAAGCATTTTTAACATCTTTTCCAACGACACTAAAGTCCAACTGCTTAATTATATCATTCCTGAAAAAATAGACGTCCCTACAAATGCGTTCACGTATTTTGGATATGATGCGACCGCCGAGATTGTGGCAAACATCACATTTAAAAATTGGATTAAGAAGGAGGCTGATGTAAAAATTGCAATTATGATAAACAATGACGTTTGTCTTGAGCTAATAACTTTACTCTGGAGACTTACTAAAGAGGCCGAAACCTGCACAAAGTTGGACAAACTGTTAAGTTTCACTTATTTCTTGTTAGGCATGGTTTTTGAATACCGACAAACTGGAGATACGCAATTTATATCCGAAATTGAAACCATTACAAACTGTGTAATTAGAGTTGGATTAATGCCTCAATTGTCTCATTTCTTTGAAACTTTCAATACTAATAATGATAAATTTACGAATGATATATTATTGGCTTTAAGGTCACTTTTATATGTTGATATGAAAGTGAATGATATTGTTAGAAACTATATTGATGATACTCTCGTCGAGAAGATGACTACTTCATTTGGATCTATTGAGTGTAAAAGTGCGAATAGAGACGATCCTATGCTTAAAATAAAATTATCTATGATTCGCGCATTGAACACATATGCTCTACGGAGCCGAACCGAATATGAAGAAGTTCTAAAGAGTGTTTTATTTGATTTCAACGAATTCTCTATCACTGATAAAACAGAATACGTAATAATAATGACAATGATTGAAGGATTGGCCGAAGATGATATAGTAATGAACCAGGATGCATTTGAAAGCGTATTATCTTTAATCCAAAAAATCATTAACGAGAAGTCTGATGACTATAAAGTGATGCTTGATCTTATAAGCATATTTAAGAATATATTTAAATTAGCGATCAAAAATAGTATTTTGCCGGATTTATTATCTTTATTTAAGACAATGCATTTTAAGAGATATAATTTTGGAGTTAAAGTGCATATAGCCCTCGCGGAATGCTTTGAAGTATTAAGTCGAGTAGACGACAATGGGACACGAGCCATTTTGAATGGGGATCACATTCTTGTATTCGTGGTTGATTACCTGGACAGTAATTACTCCGATGTTCATGATGTTGTATTTAGAACAATTATGAATTTATTTTCCCGAAATGTAAAGGACCATTCTCTGGTACTATTGAAACGGGAAATGCTCAAAACAATAAAGAGAAAGCTGAATTCTATACACGTCGGGATTACGGGTGTTACCAAAAGTATTTTTGAAAAGACAGCGATGGAGCTCATTACAAACATAATAATCTCTTCAAAAAAGGATGAATTTACAAAAAATGCTCTCTGTGAATTGTTTATATCTTGGAAGACATTTAATATTGAAGAAAATATTCTGCATAACGCAATTGAAACGATTCGCTCAACGCTAAATCACTTTTCACTTAATGAACATCTCAAACTTTTATTTAATTCATGGATGAAACATCACTGTATCTTAGACTTTCCATATAAATTACTAAACTGCAAAGACAAGAAGGAATTTTTCAAAAACCACATGGAAATATTTACATCACTTTCGTACGATAATTATCAATATCAATATGACATTATATGCGATGAGCTTGGATTAACACAAATGGAAATCGAAGAACAGTGCTTTTCAAACTTAATAGCTAAGAAGATAGCAAATGAAATCCAAGGGATTCAAAATGGATTTTCCGGCGAACCAATTTCACAGCCCAAGAAGGAAGATATCTTGTCAAATATTGATGATATTCTCATTAATATGCTGCAATATGTGTACGATGCTGACGACTTTCAAAATATGTTTGAGAACATAGGTTCGTTACCAGTTACGAGCGAAGTGTTCTTATCGCGCAAAAATTTCCAAAATGATATCGTGGAGCATCTGTTCAAATATACAGATTGCAATTTATGGGAAGTAATTTTCAAAAATCCTCTTAAACTGCATAAAATTTTATTGGAACTCAAGAAGAATATGATAATGAAATCTTCCGTTGATGATAAAATTGTGGAGTTTTATCGTTATGTTATTTGCACCGATGAAATAATTAAATACACACAGTTAAAACAGGATTTATGCAAGTTTGTGATAAGAAATGTAATATACTTTCTTATAAATTTAATAAATCGTGAAGATGCTGTTATTATGAAGTACGCACTCAAGTACTTATGCAAATTTATAGACTTTTGCGTTGCTTCGGAAAATGCGGCGGCTTTTGCAGATTATGTAATAATTACATGCTCATGTGTTACGCCTCTTGCAATTGAGAATGATCAAAACGCACTGAATACTTTATCGAAAATTATACTGGCGGACAATGAAATTATCGAGGAAAAACTGCAATACCTCGATCCACTACAATCAGATTGTGATCATATTCAGCCGCTTAGAGAGCATCATTTACGTCTGAGAGGAAATAATACATTGGAAAATGAAATGAAATTATTTCTGTCGGAGGAGCAATTCAAAAATTCCCGTACAGAAGGATTAATACACCTACGGAAATGTCTCAATGATGATACAGGTGGATTGAAGGATATTTACTTGCAACTGAATGATATACGCGGCAAATTGTCAAAGGACAGTATCATTCACGCATTAATCTGTAAGTTATTGGAACTTTTGAAGAGCACGGATAAACGGGAAGCTGATGAAGCATTACGATGTCTTGGAATAATTGGCGCAAAAGATTTGACCACCATGGTTTTAAAATCAGAACAAAAAACATTTAAGAAGAAAGACACTCTATGGAATTTATTCGTACGAAAAGTTGCTGAATGTATGGCGGATTATTTAGTAGATTACGATATGGATTTAGCCAAACATGCCACTGATGCTTTAATTGCATTAGGAACGGTTGAGGAATGTTCATCGATTCGTACATCGAGCGACGTACGTTTGAAATCAATACTCTCACCATTTTTGGAAACTCAACAATCTAAGAATACTCAAAAATACATTACTTTTGAGTTTCCACCTCATATTGCTGATAGTTCACTGTGGTGTCCTGATATTGAAATCTCTCATAGTGATTGGATAATACAATTAGTTACGAAATTATTAGATTCAATTGTGAATAATGATTTTATTAATGTAGTGAAGTTAATAGTAGCCAAAAGGGTAGGTTTTACTTTATACAGATGATTTCTAAAAATGATGATGATTTTTTTAGGTTGAGTTTGCGGAAATATGCTTTCCATTTGCTTTAAGTTTAATATTAGATCTGCCCGACACTGATCTGATTTTATCGGCCATAGAAAGTTTCTTTAAGGTTCATATTTTATGTTTTGAGAAAAATAATACTCAATCAATCACGATGAATCAAACATCAATTAAATGTGTTTTAAATGCTTTGCACTATATTGAATTGTTGAAACCGGAAGGCAAAATAAGGTAAAAGCCTCGTACGTAATGAGATATTTAAATTTACTTTTATTCCAATTTTAGAAAGAATATCAATTTGAATCTCAACTATTTAGATATTGCAAGAGCAGCGCAATATTGTTCGAGATTTTTTACAGCTTTAATGTATGGTGAAAAATGGTATCATAACAATACTCTTGAAATTATGGGGCTAGAAATGTTAGATACATTTCGCGCTATTGTGCAGGATGCAAGTATCTGCTTATTATTTTGTTTATATGTACTTTATTCGTTTCGTTATTGTGTTTAACATTATAGGCGTATAACGCAATTGGAGATAAAGATGCGCTTTATGGCGGACATCTGGTTAGTGATGCTTATAAACGCCAAATCTTATCAAGTAATCAGAATCATGACTTTTTACTGCTGCACCGCGAGTTAAATGTACGAGACTCACTTCCGGATTTTGCCAATTCATTGAGAGATCATGCTTTATACAATGCGTCATTATTAATATCAAAGAGGCATGAAATATTTAATGATACACTTTATGAATGCGCTTGGAGACTCGGACAATGGAATGAACCGATCCGAGATGAATTGAGTGGATTTGAATCGCATGTGTATTCTATATTAAATGCGTTCAACGATAAGGATGAGTTAAGTTTTAACAGATGGTTATTGCGCGCACGCGAAGAAATAGCTAATGATCTTAAGAATATTAGTATGGAAAGCTGCACTGTTTTGTATGGACCCCTTTCTAAGCTAGAGCGTCTTCAAGAAGTGGAGGATATATTTAAAGTTCGAAATCATTCGAATAACATTCCAACCCTAATTAAGAAATTCGAATCGAAGGATAAAATATTTACAGACTTTAATTATTATGAGCCACGCGTAGCGCAACGTATAACTGCGTTTGGAATACTTCAAGGGGGACATATTGCTGGTGCAGAAGACTATTATAATGCAATGAGATTGAATTTGGCTGATTTGGCTAGAAGGGAAGGCCGAAAACATATTGCACAGGCGATCATCAACGATTTGCAAACAATTGAAGAGAGCCATGAAGACATCCAAGCGAAAGCCACTTTGATAGACGTTCAACTTTCTTGGGCAACCATACATAGCATAGATTATTTAAAGAATACCTTAAACACTTACCGAACCCCAAACAGGTAAGATGTAAAGACTTCGTTTATGGAATATTTTTCATGAGAGTTTCATAGATTACGCGCGGAATTACTTAAAACTTGTGGTGAATGGATTGCCGAAAAAAATTTGCAGTCACCAAAGAAAATACTGAAAGATTATTTCCTTGAAAGTCTGGAGATTCAAAATAATCAAGAGATACCTGATGCGAATGAAATTGCTGAACTATTTAAAGTAATGGCCATGTTTTCAGACGACTATTATCAAACAGTATGTTTTGTGCATAAATCAATATAATTTGGTTTGATCACAAGTGTGATTTTAGCTAATGCAACAGATAAAATCTCCTGAGTTTGTAGAAAAACTAAAACATTTGAGGAAAATGAAGGAAAAGGTGGAAAGTTTAAAAAACATTAAGAATTGCACGGAGGACATGCGTAAATCCCGAATTATACATGAACGACTCACTAAAATTGATGAAATAGAAATATTAAGAAAACGTGATGAGTTAAAATTGTTTCTTAAATTTGCTTTCAAGTATTATTTACACTATCTTCGCTTCTCGGAAAATAGCAAAATCCAGCTTTTCAGAATTTTTGCATTGCTCCTAGAAAGTAGAAGGAATGTCGAATTAATACGTAGCGTGGAAGCAAAACTACTTGAAATTAATTCGTATAAACTATTAATAATTTTACCCCAATTAATTCCTCATATTGCAACTGATGAAGATGTATTCTCCTTAACTATTTTTAAATTAATAGGTATTTATTTAGAATATTACCTCAACTATAGAATTTAATCGTTTCAAATTTTAGAATCATGCGCAATCAAGCACCCGCATCACACGATTCCATTGATCCTTGCCGTGTTAAATACAGAGTTGGATAATAAGTATACAAAGGATAATACGTCATCAAATGAAGCACGAATTAAAGGAGCTGAAAAACTTATAGGCCAGTTAGAAAATAATTCAAACCTTAAGGACATAATTAGTGAAAACATGATTATGTCTGATGCTATAATTGAATTGGCTTATTATAAGAGCAAAGAAGAATCTAAAGCATCAAGCATTCGGAAAATACCTCGACACATGAAAATTGTTTCAATTAAAAATTTTAATCATTGTTTATTGCCAACATACACGCTTCCAGTGCAACCGTTAGGGAACTATGATTATATTATAGGAATACATAAGTTTAGTCCTTCATTTGGTGCCGTTGGTGGAATAAATGTGCCGAAACGTATTGAATGCATTGGAACTGACGGGATAAAGCGACCGCAATTAGTGAAAGGCAAGGACGATTTGCGTCAGGACGCTGTAATGCAACAAGTATTTTCAATCATGAATGACTTGCTAAGGGAAAACAAAGAAACCCGGAACCTGCTCATTCGCACTTACAAAGTTGTACCCTTATCAAAATGCAGCGGTTTATTGGAATGGGTCGAGAACAGTATGCCAATCAACGAATACTTGATAGACGCACATAAACGCTACTATCCGTCCGATATGGATCCGGATGTTGCTCGGGGTCGATTAGCTACATCTGCTAATGAGAATGATTCACCCGAAAAACGTTTGCATATATTTAAAATTATATGTGGATCTATTCGGCCAGTCTTTCATAAATTTTTCGAGACAAACTTCTTGGAACCAACTGTATGGTACGAACGCCGGCGCGCATATACTGAGAGCGTTGCAACAAGTAGTATGTGTGGATACATTTTGGGAATTGGCGATCGTCATTTATCAAACATACTAATAGACAAATCAACAGCCGAAGTTATACATATTGATTTTGGAATTGCATTTGAGCAGGGATTAATTCTGCCAACACCGGAAACGGTTCCATTCAGATTAAGCAGAGATATTGTGGATGGAATAGGTGTGTGTGGAATAGAGGGTACATTCCGATGGACTTGCGAAAAGACAATGGACGCTCTTCGTCGTAATAGTATTACAATATTAACTATTTTAGACGTACTTCTGTATGATCCTTTATATGCCTGGTCCATCACTCCGATGCAGGCATATAACAAACAAGTGGATGCGTTTGATGATAGACCTTTATTTCAAGATAATGGTATGTTTAATCCGTTTAACTTTAACGAACAAGTTATTCCATTATACTAATTTGTTTGTAGAACGAGAGGAAATTAACACTCCTGCTGCTCGTGCTTTGAATAGATTGAAAGAAAAGTTGGATGGTATGGAAACAGGTAAATATTTAACTGTTGAAACTCAAGTTCAAATATTAATTCAAAAAGCTATGGATTCATCGAGTCTCGCAAAATTGTACCATGGGTGGGCAGCATACCTATAAGCATTTATTTATTTCTGTCCGAATATAAAATATACTATTAATACATGTTAAGTAGATATAACGTTAATTATATAAGTGTCATGTTTATTTTATTATAATAAAAGTGTTTCTTTATAAATGTTGACTCTTTCATGTTTTATTAATCTTTTCATATATATAGGTTTATGAATAGATTGCAGCGACAATGAAAAGGCTAAATGTGCAGCTATCGAATTGCGGTCGCAGTCTAATTATGTATTAATTAATAGACATATAGTTGCTAGACACTGCGGTAAATTGAAAGAGCTTGCTGGACTGTCTCTCTTCATTATCATCTTTATGCCTGTGCTTGTTTAGTAGAATTAACGATACCGAAAGCAGTAGAATGTATTCTAAATATTTCATTATCTTATCATCAGAGGGGCATTTTATGTTTAGTTCAAGTTAAAAATAGAATTTATTTTATATGAATAAAATTGAATGCGAGAGTTTAATATTAATTTATTTTTCATATTTACTTAGAGTCAACAAGGAATACGCTGACTATTTTAATGAAAATTTAATGTTTGAAATCTTCTCAACTGTTTTATTTTATAAAAAATAACAATTTACATTTCTATATATTCTAAAGCATAGAGTATAAAAGCATGGAATGTACATTCATTTCATTTGGTTGGCATAAGTGTGCAATTCCTGAATGTACGAAATCCCGCGGAATGTTAAGAAATTCCTCCAATTCACTAAACTTGTGAGAAACATTTGCTGGTAGTGACATTCCTTCATTGTGCATTCATCACAGAAGATGGTAATAAAGGTGTAATAAATTGTGACGCACGAGAATTATGTATTACATATTATATGTAGGTATATTTTAAAGTTGAATATTATCGTGAGCGCACCGACTCTTTTCTGATTAAAGTGTAATAAAACATGAGGTGCTGTGTCCGCAGTTTCAGGATAATATTTTTACTGGAAATGTGCACGCCGCGTACAGTTGAATGCGTTTTGCCTGAACGCAAACCCCATTCAACTTTAAAGTATCCGTCGACAGTGGCGAGAGTGATACAGTGGATGAAAATGAACATGAATGCTCTGCTAATGAACAACAATTAGATTTAACAATTCAGACCGCCTGCGGTGCAAACAATTCAACGACAAATACGCGCTACCTGCATATCAATTTCCTAGCGTGCGTGTGATGGACCACATTCTTGCAGAGTGATAGCAAAATTACCATTCGATCGTCGCGGATGAATGCATTTAAAAACGAATTTAGACGCCTGAAAGAAAAGCGAATTTTAAAAAATGTTTTAATGTGTTTTGTTTATATTTTCATTTACTTTTAAATTAATTAAACTTACATTTTAAACTCTCTTGGACCTGGATTGAATTTGATTAGCAATTCAAAGTAAACACAAACAATTTTTGTAGCTTTATAGCGATCAATGTTTGAACAAATTCACTCGTATTTATCGGCGTTGCATTTAATTACATTTCGTAGCAAATTCCCACATTGAATTGAATTATAACGACGGGAATAAAAGGAAATCGATGGGAAAGCTAATCACAATTACCATTCAGTCGGTGCGCAACGGATAAATATACTCCGGAGGTAAACGTGCTAACAACTCGACCAATTAATGCAATTACATGATTACCTACGCTACATTTCACCAATGTAAATTACTACCTGTTTATGGGCAATTGTAGAAGATTATACATAAAATAGCGTAGCAGCTACCTTGGTTATAAACAATCCATATATTATACATTCTATTACGGTATAAAACGAAATTTATTGTGCAATATTTAAAACGAGTTGTAACCATGCTGTATATATATTTATTCAAAGAGCATGCAGTTCAAAGAAATCTAAGAAATAAAGGAAACCTGCTTGTGTTTAGACAGGCAATGTATTCAAGGAAAACACAAATAAATGAAAGACTTTTGCATGCGCAAAATGAATAATGCTGGTATAGACCACAAAGAAAGTGCGATAATAATTATGTACTGTCCGCACCAACTATAATTACTTTTATTATGCTTCAGGAATTGATTTGTGCAATTTTTAGTTAGAGTGCAACTTATTTATCCGACTGTATTTGTTGAAATAAAATTGCTGCTGACGTAAAGATTTCAACTTGTAAACACTTCAGAAGCTATGTACTACACAATATGAGATTATGCCTACATTGTGACATGCTTTTACCCTTAACCTTCTTATACAATATATTAAAGTATGTGAACGCCTACGATATATTATATTTAATAAGAAAAGCTCATGTTGTGCGAGTAGAAAGAGCATAACATCGCATCCTGATGACAAAAAAATAAATATGGAATGCGGAATGAAGAATTACAAGGCTGAAGATGCAATTATGAACATCATCACTACGAAACGGTATTATGTTATAAGATATTCAAGATGGTATAAACAGGCGCAAGCGTACACTAAAAGCGACAATCAAGCTATCAACGCAGTTTTATTATAGCGCTTGCCTTCAATTTATGTAACGCACGAACGCACCGGAAACATTGTTAGCAACAAAGGCGTTCATGTGACTGCGTAGGCGTTAAATACGTAATTTAGTATCTGCGCTGAAAATAACAAGGATGAAATGCTACTGGGGTTGAAAAATTCTAAAGTAAAAAACAGACAGTTTTGAAAATATGATTAATAAAAGTATGGAGCAAAGTGCTTTGCGGTATTGCTTTATAAACTGTTGTTCTATCTCGGAGTGCAATTTCAATTTTTATTTCGACCCAGTTCAATTTCCTCTAAACGTCATTACACATGTGGTTTTATGGTATCATTTACAACGAGTTCGTGGTTATGTTGTGCGGTTTTCGAGAATTGCGAGCTCGTCCTTTAGCTCCAACACTTCAATTACAAATCGAGAATGACTTGGGGATCATATGTACGCATCCTTACTCGTGAATTGCGCAAAGCATTAAATTTCGCGGGAATTGTTACGGTAAACTTTATGGACTTTATTGATTGCGTGATAAAAGTGGCAACAATTAATCTTGTTGTTTTAATTAAGTAATCTCGATTGTAACGATTAAGACACAAGATACGATCAGAATAGATAATTATAATAGCATCTAAAGAAATGCTTTAGCATTCCGAGTTCCTACACGTGGAACGTGCCTGGAATTTATACAATCAGTTCATTGAAATCTTCTCTGCAATTATAGATATTTACATAATTACAAATGTGGAAGCAGCAAGCTACCATTAACTAACGTTGATACATTAAATCAATTACATCGTTAATAAAATTTGTACTCTTTGATTATTGCATTAAAATACAATTCAAGTTATGTGAATATCATGTTTTGAAAATATAAACCGAATATTGGCAAAATCAAAGTAATTGAATTAATTAACAAAGTAGAAATGAAAATATGAAAATACTTTCATGCAAAACGCAATATTTTCATATTTCGACCAAAAATAAATATAAAATATACAACTATGACTCATCAGGATTCATTTAAATATGATAACATTTTAATGAAGTTTCCCTTATACTTTTGTAATACTAACAGAAGTTGCACGACAGCGAATCCAGTAATACGCACATTGTGGCGTAATTAGGTAAACAACCCTGCGTTAAGTTTACGCATCTAAATATCGCACGAGCTGGACGAGCAAATGTCAACAACGGCGTATAATAGAGCATATTGGCTTGTATTGTGGGTGTGACAAGAGTTTGAGGCATGTAATTAAATTTTATTCGACTACGTACAAAGTCGGAAACCCAGTAAAAGTTTGTTATAATGCGACGTACACAAGCGGTCTTTAACCATTGCGTACTTCCTAAGCCAAAGAAATGCGCAGGAGAGAAAACAAATTAAGGATAGTTTGGCTTTCCTGGCTGTAAATGACACGTTTGAAACGTCATGTCTGCGTTGTGATTGAGGATCTCTCGGTGGATCCTGATGATGGTTGGTTGACAACGGCACTGCGCAAATATTTCCACATTTCCGCCGACGCACTCGTAATTTCAAATCACAAACACCCAGATAACGATATTCGAACTATAAATACGCGTCATTCACGCCTGACGTTTATTGAAGATATACTTTAATAGATAGATTTACTTTACCGCGACAAGAAGCACGAATTTTACTGAATAATAAAAGAAAATTAAAGCTCATAATGGATACTTAGCTCTTAAACTCCTTGTAGGTTTATGCCCGACCAGGATTTGACAAATAAATTGAATAAAATTCTCAGAAGAAC